>JARQAB010000012.1:4384688-4542188 GCA_036172955.1 Meloidogyne arenaria | reverse complement strand
GGCCCACTTGGAGCTCGTATTCAACGCCAAAGTTCAAAATCAAGCAACTTTGACATCATACCCATTTAGAGTTTGAGAATAGGTTAAGAACATTTCGTTCCCAAGTCCTCTAATCATTCGCTTTACCGAGTATAACTACTCGTGAGCTCCAGCTATCCTGGGGGAAACTTCAGAGGGAACCAGCTACTAGATGGTTCGATTAGTCTTTCGCCCCTATACCCAAGTCAGACGATCGATTTGCACGTCAGAACCGCTTCGGACTTCCACCAGAGTTTCCTCTGGCTTCATCCTGCTCAGGAATAGTTCACCATCTTTCGGGTCTCACCGCGTACGCTCTTCCGCCACCCTACTGTAAACAGTTAGAATGGGGCCATGCTGCACTTTTTTACAAGATCGCACATCAGACTCTAAAGAGTCATTTACTTTCATTTCGCTTTTAGGTTTTTAACACCCAAAAACTTGCGCACACGATAAACTCCTTGGTCCGTGTTTCAAGACGGGTCGGATAGATGACCGGCTTTTACATGGGGAACGAGTACGAGAGCATTAACTGGACCGAACTAATTGAAAAGCACGTGTCGCATGCGACCGTAACTTCCACCCAGTTCGAACCAATAAATGCCCGTAAGCCATACTCAAATGTCCAAGACAAAAAATGCTAACACCGTTTGGGTACCAGCAAGCTGGCCTCAAACCGGCGGACACAAATCTGCCTCAAACACTCCCAAGCACCAAACAAGTAAATGCATCACAGAAAATTATGCTGCTTCTTTCTGTCCCAATCTGGAGCTCAGAGATCACAACACAAAAATAATGTAAATGAATACTTGAAAGATACGCCGACTCTATCCGTTTCCACCTCACCGGTTTCACGTCCTCTTTAACTCTCTCTTCAAAGTGCTTTGCAACTTTCCTTCACAGTACTTGTTTGCTATCGGTCTCGTGGCAATATTGAGTCTTAGATGAAGTTTACCACCGACTTTGGGCTGCGATCCCAAACAACCCGACTCTAAAGCACGCAAATATCGATCAATTATCTAAATGTACAGGACTTGCACCTTCTGTGGAACCCCTGTCAAGGGGACTTGTTTGAGACAAAAGATCAAAAATTACGGCTTATACGCTACACCTCATAATGCCTGAGGCAAAATGATTTAGCGATGGACATTTCCCTTTTCACTCGCCGTTACTGGGGGAATCCTGTTTAGTTTCCTTTCCTCCGCTTACTGATATGCTTAAGTTCAGCGGGTGCTCTCGACTGAGTTCAGGTCAAAATTGTTTGGTTTTTGTAGTTATATTCATACAACTAGGATAAACAACAATCCTCTTAAAATATAAAGCATAATAGCATACATAAATTAAAGCTTTCGCTTTAAAAGAAAATGACCCTGAACCAGACGTTGCAAAGGGTTTGACCCCAATGCGGCAATATGCGTTCAAAACTTTTGTGTTCAAGGTTTCTGCAGTTCGCACAAATTATCGCAGTTTGCTGCGTTCTTCATCGATCCACGAGCCGAGTGATCCACCGATAAGGCTAGAAATTTTCGTTTTTTTTTAAAAATATAGAGAAAAAAATAGTGCTGGCGTCCTCACTTAAGAGGCTCATTAAGTCTTAAACTCATTAAAGAGTCCTAACATGTCACCACATATACAGCCACGGACGTTCACAACTGTATCAGCAACACCTAGACACCAGCGACAGCCGTTTCACAACGATATATTTATGTTGCGAATTCATATTTGAACATCACATAAAGTAATGATCCAGCAGCAGGTTCACCTACAGCTACCTTGTTACGACTTTTGCCCGGTTCAAGCCACTGCGATTAAATTGGTTTCCATCAAAGTAATTTAGAAAAATTAAATCAACGGTCCCCAAATTTCTCGAAATGGCTCAGTCCCGGGCAGCGACGGGCGGTGTGTACAAAGGGCAGGGACGTAATCAACGCGAGCTGATGACTCGCACTTACTTGGAATTCCTCGTTCACGGAAAATAATTGCAATTTCCGATCCCAATCACGGCAAATTTTCAATGGTTTACCCGCCCCTTTCGGGGTAGGACAAGCATGTTGATTTTGCCAGTGTAGCGCGCGTGCAGCCCCGGACATCTAAGGGCATCACAGACCTGTTATTGCTCAATTTCTTTCGGCTGAACACCGCAAATCCCTCTAAGAAGCTGTATACACTTAAATTATGTACCAGCTATTTAGTAGGTTAGAGTCTCGCTCGTTATCGGAATAAACCAGACAAATCACTCCACGAACTAAGAACGGCCATGCACCACCATCCACTGAATCATGAAAAAGCTATCAATCTGTCAATCCTCACAGTGTCCGGGCCGGGTGAGTTTCCCCGTGTTGAGTCAAATTAAGCCGCAGGCTCCACTCCTGGTGGTGCCCTTCCGTCAATTCCTTTAAGTTTCAGCTTTGCAACCATACTTCCCCCGGAACCGGAAGACTTTCGTTTCCGGGAAGCTCCCCACCAAGGCAATATAACTTCCATCGGCGGATCGCTAGTTGGCATCGTTTACGGTCAGAACTAGGGCGGTATCTGATCGCCTTCGAACCTCTGACTTTCGTTCTTGATTAATGAAGACATTCTTGGCAAATGCTTTCGCTGTAGTTTGTCTGGCCACGGTCCAAGAATTTCACCTCTCACGGGGCCATACAAATGCCCCCGTTTGTCTCTGTTAACCATTATCTCAGTCCGTAAAACCAATAAAACTGAACCGAAATCGTTTTCTATTATTCCATGCACGATCATTCAAGCGAAAACGCCTGTTTGAAGCACTCTGATTTGTTCAAAGTAAACTTGCAATGCCTGTTAAGAATCCTGTTAAGGACTCAAAACCGAACATTACGATAAATCGATAACACCCAGAAACACCCGGAGGGTTCCAGGGTACCGATACGAATCCAACTACGAGCTTTTTAACCGCAGCAATAATTCTATGTATTAGCAGAGCTGGAATTACCGCGGCTGCTGGCACCAGACTTGCCCTCTGCTTGATACTCGTTAAAGGGTTTAAATTGTACCCATTCCGATGACCGGCCTCAAAGAGAACGATCTCGTTATTTCTCGTCACTACCTCCTCGAGCCGAGAGTGGGTAATTTGCGCGCCTGCTGCCATCCTTAGACGTAGTGGCCATTTCTCAGGCCCCTTCTCCGGAGTCGAACCCTGATCCTCCGTTATCCGTCACCACCACGGGAGTCGATTATGCTCCCGTCAAGTTGATAAAGTGGACGCTTGAAAGACACGCCGCCGGCACAAGGCCATGCGGTCAGCTTAGTTATTCTGAGTCAACAAGAAGCAGCCGAAGCCGCGTGGTTTTGTTCTAATAAATGCGCTTTTCCGAGAGGACAAAGCTTTGGTGCATGTATTAGCTCTAGCTTTTCCACAGTTATCCATTTAGATAATCAAGATCAAGTAAATCATGGCCATTGTAATGAGCCGTTCGCGGTTTCTCGTTAAAACGATTAAACTTATACATGCATGGCTTAATCTTTGAAATGAACACATCAGTTCAGGCAGGATCAACCAGATATCTCGTAGATTCGGGTAAAATTCACTATCGAATTCTGAGGATATCAAATCTTACCCAAAAAAAAGCAATCATAATCGAGCAGAGTCGGCGCCAGAACAACCACGAGGCGAGACAGATTTGGTCTCACAACCAATCTCGGGTCACTTGCTAGCTTTACGAGACACTCAAAAGTGTGCATCGAACCGACCGATTGCTCGTCTTTAACCAATTCAGCAATGAACTGGCATATAATTTATATCCTTCAACGAGGACGCTTCGTCTCAACACAAAACATCAACTTTTCACTTCACCTATTCAGCCAAGAGGCTGCATTTAGTATCAAATTTTTTTCTCTTTCATCGAGATCCAACCGCTAAACATTTTTCAGCCGGGAAATTCAACATCTTCCCATATGCAATAGGATTTGCACCTAGATGTTGCCATTTCCTCAGCTTTTCCGCGAGCTAGAGCATATCCGCGAAGTATTGTCCTACTTAATCCGTTAACCCATCCAGCGCCTTTTAGAATGATGACAAATCGATTTAAAACAGTTAAAAATCAAAGTAGAACATTTGAGTCTTCAGATTGTACCATAAACATGTTGATTGGATGATAAGAATTTACATCAAAAGGCACCAAGAAGCCCGGAAGGACTTGAGATCTGCTAAGTCGAGAATTATTTATTTTCCTATACATTCTTCTATTCCCTTTCCTGTGCAAACAACCACTTTATTTTACAATTCGCAAGCACACAGCCACTTTTTCAATTTTACTCAACAGACAACCACTTTTATTATAATATGAGTCGAGGCGAAAAGAGAAATGGACCAAATGCAACCCCTAGCTATGCGCCATCATGAGAAAAATAAATGGAAAGAGAATTAAGCAAGAAAGAAAACGAAAAGTGGTCGTAGAAATAGTAAAAGTGGTTGTTTAAATAGTATTAGTAGTTATTTAATAGTAATGAATTGAAACAATTTTTGAAAAAAAATGGGCATGACCCCTTCATACAGTAACATTAAATGTGATTTTTGAGACCAGAATTTGAAGCTCAAGATATAACTTCTCCTTGACAACCACAGTAATTTTATTTATTGTATATTTTATTTGTATTGTATGTATGTATATTGAAATTGTTTTATTTTTTATGTGTATTTTATTTGTGTATTATATGTGTATTGAAATTATTTTACTTTTTATGTGTATTGTTATATATGATTGAAATTTTATGGCCCTTCGTGCGTAAAATCCAAAGTTACGCAATCCATAGTAGACGTTATGATATTCTTACTAAGACAATCACACGACTGACATCTAAAATACAAAAATATTTTTAATTTGGATTTTAATCTTACCTCAAGGTTCTATCCAGCCCTTGTTAACACATCTCCCGTGCATGCCAGTTCAAGACGTTATCAATGATTGCATTCCCTTTTGCACAATGGGGTATCGTTTTTGTTATTATAAATTAATTGTAATGATTTTATAATCCGACAATTTATAAGACGGCAATCTAAAATATAAAAATATTTAATTTAGGCTTTTCTACCCAATTTTTATTGGGTGCCCGCCAACACGACTGTCACCACGAAACGATCGTGAACATAAAAGCACCACTGCTGAACACATTTATAACTGAAAAGAAATTGATTTATATGAGGATAAGAAGACTTTAGGACTGTGTTACCAAGTATGAGAGATGTAACTCGGTCCACGGTATTATTCAGCGGAAACGGTTTCAAGTTTTACAATAGAAAGGGTATGATCTACCTGTCTACCAAATTCCATCCCGAAGTCCCACGGACACCCAAAAGGCTCTCCTTTGTAAGTGTAACACAGATTACACACAGTGAGGAGAGGCGAGACAGGGACGACTCTTCTACTTCAGCATAGAGAAGCGTCGTCCTTGTAACCGAGCAGATCTAAGTGATTGTCCAGTGATTACCAGGACTGTCTTACCAAGTATGAGAGATGTTCCAAGATAATGCTATGAGCAGATTTGTCCTTTAAATGATTATCCAGGCTACCACTGTACCCACAGAGTCCTGTATATTTGGCAATGATTACCCAGTGGCAGCCTGGATAATCGTTTATAGCAAAAACATGCTGATAGATAGCGTTGTCCTCGAACACCTCTCACAGTGGAGGTATTATATTATATTGCCGCCTAGAGGCTGTTCTAGTATGGAACAGCCCGGGTAATTCTAGCTTTTTAATAAAATTTTCTCATTTGCCCTATTTTGTTCTCTTATACTTAATAGATTTGTTCACTTTTTAGTTTATTTCAAATCATCCCCGCGAACAGAGAATTCCATGTACTTGGGTCCTTACTATTTTCACTCCGTTAAATTTCTTCATCAAAAACTTTTCTCCGCTTTTTAATACTCAAGAAACCCACCCGCCCACTTTCTCTTTGTTTTTTGTGCTGCTATTTTTCTTTGCCTTTTTAAGTTCTTAACAACTCATGCATTCTTTTCTCTCCAATGTAAGACAATCCGAAGTAGAGAGAAAGAAAAAATAAATAGTGTATTTTTTCTCTTCATTATATTCAAACACCCCAAAGACGCAAACTTGAAAGTATGTACATTAAATACGTTTGGAATAAAAGGTAAAAACTCCCTTATACTACGCTTACATAAAAATCGCTTTGCGTTTTGCGACAGAAAATAACATGCAAAATAAGGAAACAAAATCGCCCGCGATTTTTATGCATAAGCATTTTATGCATAATTACGCAAATCAATCATCAGAATTTCGTTGAAAGGGTTCGAAACAATTTTTCAAGTTAGCACTACAATTTTAATTTTCGAATTCCAAACCGCTTCTGACCTGCTCAAATTCGGGTCTCATCATACACAATCACCTACTTGAAACCTCATAAATATCGAAAAATCAGTTCCTCATTTCTTCTAGGGACCAGTAATCTTCACTATTATCTGAACTCTTAACACAAGATTTTAGAACATTTACTAACAAATTCAAACGTATTAACATAAATCTAAATTCACCTTTCGACTCTCCACCCACAAAATTACCGAGGAAACCCCTACTCAATTCTTAAATATTAACCCAAAAAAATATAAAATAAAACTTGCAAAATACCAACAACAGCTGCGCGGAAAGCAATTGATGTTGCGTAGTTACAGTAAAGAGCAATTGAAGTTTTTCTCAACATTACCTAAATTTGAAAAAGTAATGTATTAAAAAATCATTTTTGAATACAAAATTGGGCAAAAACTTCTAAAAATTCCCTGAAAATTTTCTTAGCTACGGGTCTATAAGCAATTTTTATGGCATGCCCTGGAAGCCTTTTATGACTTTGGGACTCATACATAAGAAAACATAGGAACCAGGGACTCATTTATTCACTGAAAAGGACTGAGTTGGTTGGTATCAAAATTCTTGTTTCAGCCCACATTAAATTTGTAACATTATACCACTCAACTAGCTAAATGAGACGAGTCATTAATAGCTAGAGTATCCTAACGGAGGATTCCGAAAAATGAGCAAAAATGAGAAAAAAACCTCAAAAAACGTCAAAAGAGCATATTTTGCTCATTCTCATTTTACTCACATTTTTCTAGTGAAATGTGAGTCACCTAAACCCAAAAATCAGAAAAATTAAAAGAAAAACCTGGCAAATTACTTCAACAATTCTCATCCATCTATATTTCATCCATCGAGCAGGGCACGAATCTGATGTTGACACATCAAGAACCTAACTGCCTTCATATCAAATTATCATAGAATTGTCAGAAGAGTAGAGCAGGAATAAATTTTTGAAAAATTTTGAACTCTGAAAAATGTAAAAAATAAATGATTAATCAAATTGATATGAATAAGGTTGTAGGGACATCGGACCAAAGACGAAGATTATTGATTTAAAACCCTAACTGTGTGAAAACAGAAAGATGGGCAGTTTGTTGTTTAGAAAAATGGGAGACGAAGGAAATTATGAAATTAAAGAAAAAGAAGCACACAAAGAAAAAAACTCTGTTTCTCTAGTTATAAACTATCTCTAAAATAAATAACGTTATGCCAATGTTTAGAGTAAATTAAATTCAAAAGTGTCTATTAATCAATAAATTAAAATATATACAGACAAAAAAGAACAAATATTCCAATTGAGTACTTAAGTCTCGTTAATCTCAAGTTTGTTTTCGGGAGTTTTAACTTCATGACTGGAAACGGCTAGAAAATAACCATCAGAAACTATTTTGGGTAGGTAAACTGTAAATATTAGACCTGAAAAATGCCATATTCTAATTTAAATGATAGAAATAAAAAATCTCAGATCTATTGATTTTGATGAAAAATTGATGAGTAGGGGTGCCAATTATATGGAAATCCATATTTTTTTCCTGAATTCCTATGACTGTGAAATGCACGAAAAACATGTTTTTGTCTTGTTTTAGGATTTCTAGAATGGTCTTTAAAATCCATATTTTCCATATCTAGACATTATGCCCATATTTTCCATATTTTGTCCATATTTAGCCTTTATATCCATATTTTATATCAATATTTCTCCTTTTTTGAAAATTTTGGCCCATATTTGGTCATTTTTTGTTAAATTTTAGTAAAAATTTGTGAAAATTTTCAAAATTTAGGAAATTTTTGGTCAAAAATTTTTTCGAAAGTTTTTCGGAAGAATTTATTTTCAAAAAATTTTTAACGGAAATTTTGAATCCATAAAATCTTTTAGAATACTCTTGAAATGCAATGTTAAAGGTGAAATTATTGTTTTCTACATAAAATACTGATTTTTAAAATATCTTTTCACTATTTTTTGATCCATATTTCGGTATTTTATATCCATATTTAGTGTTTATTTCCATATTTATATCCATATTTTATGGCCATATTTTTCGATTTTTATCCATATAATTGGCACCGAGTGTTAAAACGGGGGAACTTCCACCAACGGGTCAAGTTGTTCCGCAAAGAGGAACGCCAACGGTAGGTTCGGATAGAGGCAATTTTCTAGTGGTCGTAAACATACAAAACATCACTTTTCTTTGCAGTATTTGTTTCTTTCAATTCCTCCAGTTGCCATACTTCCAAAATAAGTACGGATTGGAGCCCTGCCTTAAAGGTTTATGGGAATAAGTGAATAAATAAAATAAAATTAATATTATATTTAAATTATTTACATAAATACAATAAAATAATTAAATTAATATAGGTGTATATATAAATTTATAAATCAAAATTTTGGATTATTTAGCATAATTCTAGGCGAATGTAGAGCTGAGGAAGTACCAGAATCCACAGAACCCCCAGCTTCCGTTTCTTCTTGTTTGTGAGGGGAAAGCTCGAATTGCCTTAGTCCTGGGCGTAAAATACTGTAGGGAGGGGTTTCTTCATTTTCCTCTTCTTTTCGTTGTTTTTGACATCCAAAGTGTGCTGTTTGGGCATTCCGTCTATTATTGGTTTGGGATGAATTTCGAGCCCATATTTTGGGTATTGCATTAACTAGAAAATTAAAGAGATTAAAA
Source organism: Meloidogyne arenaria (assembly GCA_036172955.1). Classification (NCBI taxonomy): domain Eukaryota; kingdom Metazoa; phylum Nematoda; class Chromadorea; order Rhabditida; family Meloidogynidae; genus Meloidogyne; species Meloidogyne arenaria. The sequence goes on along the minus strand of JARQAB010000012.1, from coordinate 4,533,166 downwards.
AGAGACTTAAATATAGGCTAAAATGAGTAACAGTATCTCTGTATAAGCGACATTAAAGTTAATTACATAACTTCAGATTTTCTGAGATTATGTTATCTTTTCATTGGGGGTGGTCAAAACGAGTTTAAAACCATAAAACCAGTTCTTGATTTTTAAAATTATTTTAAAATTAAGTCTTCTGTCTTTGACAAAATACCAGTTTTATTTTCAAGGGAACCTCTAAGAAACCGTTTTTCTCAATTTTTATTTTTATAGAAATAGGTTTAATTTAAAAAAAAGCGCAAAATTTTGAGTTACAAACAGTGGTTGGAATTTCGAAATTTGCTCGTACTCGTACTCGTACTTTCGTACATGCCTTGTTTTTTCCTCGTACTCGTACTCGTACTCGTACATGTCTAATTTTTTTTCTCGTACTCGTACTCGTACTCGTACATGCTCTATTTTAGGCCTCGTACCTCGTACTTTCTCGTACTTGGGAAATATTCAAAAAATCGAAGATTTTTGCAAATTTTTAGGGACAACTGCATATAGTTCTTAATTTTTAGAGCCGTATACGATAATTTTCGATTTTTGGAAGGTTTTGAAGCCATAAATCCTCCATTTTCATCCATTTCCTGCGCCGCAGGCGAAAATTTTGAGCATTTTTACGTCCAAGGACAACATTTCTTCCAAGTATTGGCCAGTTAACCCGAAACCCGGTATTTTTTACAACCCGAAACCAGACTTGTATATTTTTCAAAACCCGACACGCCTCTATTTTCCATCAAATCCCTTTCTGCGCCGCAGGCGAAAATTTTGAGAATTTTGGAGGTCCCATTGTCAGATTTCTTCATTTTTTGCGCCGCAGGCGAAAATTTTGAAAAATTTGGAAGGCCAATAGCCAAATTTCTTCCTTTTTTACCGCCGGAGGCGAAAATTTTGAAAAATTCATGATTAAATTAAAATTTTTAATGTTTTTCAAGTCTAAAATATTTATAAAAAAATAAATTTAAAAATTAAAAATAAAAATCCTAGTTTAAAAACATTTATTTTTGATAAAAAAAAATTTTCTACGCCTCAAATCAGGTCCTAGATTCGAACCCATCACTGCCAAAATATACAAGTGAGTGAAGTCAGTCAAACTAACCACTTAACCATCGACCAACAAAATGAAAACGGGGAGAAATTATAAATATTCCTTTCACTTTTCCTTAAAAAATTTAATGTCAAAGTACGAGAGGTACGAGTCCATTTGCTCGTACTCGTACTCGTACTTGGCCTGTTTTATTTTTTCGTACTCGTACTCGTACTGGCCTTATTTTTTTTCTCGTACTCGTACTCGTACTTCGTACCTGCCTATTTTTTTGCTCGTACTCGTACTTCGTACACAGGTACGAGTACGAGTACGAGTACGAATTTTGGTACGAGCTTCCAACCACTGGTTACAAAACTGCCCTTGAACACCCCCTACTTTTCATATCACTCCGATTCAGTGATTCAGTTCAGTGATACATCACATGAGTTCCCATTACTCAATCTTTATATCATTAACAGAAAGGAGTTCCGAAAAATAAATCCACAAAAATCCTTACCATGTAAAGCCATACTGTAACAACCACCAAACATTTTGTGTGATTTATCCTCTTCCCTTCCCTTACTATTATAGGAATATTCCTCACTAGCCAATCCAGATTCATTTAAATGTTTTATATTTTCTTCATCTTCAAAAAAATATTCTTCTTCTCCATTTCTATAATGTTCATTTAATTTATTCCATTCTATCTCTGTTTTTGTAAGCCATGGATGTGTTAATAATTGCTCTAATGTTGGACGTGAGAAGGGGTCGAAATTGAGACATTGAGTTAATAATTCGCGAGCTTCTGAAGTTTAAAAGAATTTTAAAATGATAAATTTAAGCTCCTGTCTATTTCTTTATGCTTACTTCCCCCTTCACCTCCACTGTTCTTTTTTCATTTCATATCCCCTTTCAATTTATTTTCTCCTCACCCCATGCCCTCTCTCCCCACAAGGGAGTGAAATGAAGGAATGGTGAAGGGAGCAGGGCTGTCCGCAAGTGAATAAAATTTTCCGCAGCCGCAATCCGCAAGCCCAAAAAGCCACGCAATTTACGTAATCAGCATTCCCAATTGCGGACTGCCCTGGAAGGGGGAGACTCCCTCACCCACAATCTGTTTCATATTTCCTTAGCTACATATTCAATTTAGCTATACACCTTACATCATACGTCCGTTCACTTCTAAAATTGATCAAGGAATCAAATGTTCCCTTCACTCTAATGTATTATTTAAAATTTTTAAACTCTATACCTCTAGAAACAGGCACATAAAAAGGTAAAGGTCCAAGTAAATGTGAAGTACAAATATCCCTCTCATTTAAAAAAGGTAGCCTTCCATTCAACATATTATAAAGCAATACACCTAATGACCAAACTGTTGCTTCTTGTCCCAAATAGAGAGAATGGAGAAACCACTCTGTATGTAAATGTTTTAATTAATTTAGATCATTTGACGGCTTATTTCCATTTTTTCAATTTTTTCTCTCTTAAACTTTATATTTTTTTAATTATATTAGGTCAGGTCATAATTAGTGTCGCTTTTTTCGATTAAATTTTAAGGATGTTATTTTACAAATATTCTTTTTTTTATTAACCAACATAAAGATCTGAATCTCCTCTTCATTTTAATACCAGGTTTGAGTATATATGAGTGATATTCATAAAGTTATGATTTTTTGAATGGAAGAGGAACTTGGGTTTTGACCAGAAAATTTTAATTATTTAAGGGACTATATAACTTTCTCGCAATTAATATGATTAGGAAGGAGTTTAAAATCTTAGAGAAAGGAGGAAAAGTCATCCCCCAGTAGCTCACTAGTTGTGGTGAGTGAAGCCCCCTAGCGAGAAGCCCCCTGCCTGAAGAGCACAGATTCAATTTCTGCCTTATACTAGCACTAAACTTCTGCTTAACAGCTACTCCTATTATTTATCACAAAATCAGCTACCTGGAGGGCAATAGAGCCTCGTACTTTGAAAGTCTTGATAACGACTTTTCTTTAACAAAGTAGCAGCCCCAAAATCAATTAATTTAATTCTCCCAGTATTTAATTCCAACAAAATATTTTCGTCTTTAATATCTCTGTGTAATACCAACAATTTTGAACAATCTAATATAGTTTTTACAATTTGAGAAAATAAATATTTAGCCAAAGATTCATCCAAATATTTTTGTTGTTGAATAAAATCGAATAAATCTATGCAGGGAGTTGGCCTTTCCATAACTAGTAGATAGCCTTCTGGTAATGAAAACCAATCTAATAAGGTTATAACTCCGGATAGTTGATTACAACGTGTTAACATACTGAAAAAGAGAAGGAAGTTTAATTAGGTTGAAGCAAAATATAAAAGATATATTTAATCCTAGAGGCAGGACTGGGAGGGTTGTACGAGAATCGAGATCTCGATAACCGGGATTTTTTTCGAGATCTTGTCTCGATCTGATCTCTACTCAAAATCTCTATTTAAGATAAGTTTTTCTTAAAAATTTGTGATGAAGTTTGGGTTAGGGAAGTTGCCTAAGCAATATCCTCCACTTAATGATACAATGGCCCGTGACTGTAATATATTAAAAAATCTTTAAAATCAAACCAAATTTCCATAGGAACCCGTTGTTCCGCCAAACGACCCCATTCACGAACATGTCGACGTTCGATGAATTTGACTGCTACAGGCAACATATCAGACTATTTTAAAAATATATTCTTTCATAGTTTGAGTTTGTAGGTTAATCAGTAAATTAAGGTACGGTAGATAGGTTACTTTAAATAGGGGTCGAAGGGCCAGATTCGAAATTTTTAATTAAATTTTTTAATCAAAAAATTCCTTACCAATCTAACTCCTTTGTATACAATCCCAAACCCTCCTTGTCCAAGCTCTCCTTTTATTTTATACAAACGTTTAAATTTTATAAATCCTCTGCCTGTTAAAAGCTGCTTAAGTTGGTGTAATTGTTGGGAGGCTAATTTTTGCATTTTTCTAGCCAATACAGGTAAAGGCATTTTTAATTTAATTAGATATCTAGAATTACAAATTGTATAAAAGTAAATCAGAATAATTACAAATCCTAATTGAAATTACAAATCAGAAATCAGAATTAAAAAATAAAAAAACAAAATACAAATTAAATAAAAAATCAGAATTATAAACTAAACACGAAGAAAAAGTAAAAACAACTAGAAAAATCAGAATTACAAATTATATACAAATCAGAAAAGCAAAATAAAAATCAGAATTTAAAATCAGAATTAAAATTACAAATATTTAAAAATCAGAGTTACAAGTCAGAATTACATATCAGAACTAAAAATCAGAATTAAAAATTAGAATTTAAAAATCAGAAAAACAATAAAAATCAGAATTTAAAATCAGAATTAAAATTACAAATTATTTAAAAATCAGAATTACAAATCAGACATTACTCACAATTCAACTATATATAGGGTATTTATAATTGTAGTTTAGTGATATTTATGATGAGATTATTAAACTACAATTTATTAATCACAAAATGAAATAACATTTTATTTTAGAAAATATGTTATTAAATAATGAGAGATCAACAAATAAATTGATAAAATTATTATTATTATTAATGTTGCCACAAAATTAATTTATCATTGTGAGGGCGAAATATGATTTTTTAAAAATTGATATTTGATTCTTTTTTAATTAAAAATTAATTTAAAAAAATATTTTTCTTTCTCTCCTATAAATAATTAAAAATAAAATTAAAAATCGAAAAGCCCCAACAATATATTTATAAAAACCACAAAAAAAGAGCGCAAAATAAATAAATAAAAATATTATTAAAAAGCTAGATCAACAACTAGCTACTTCTAAAAATATTAAAAAGAGAAGGGAAAGAAAAGAGAATGATTGGTCAGTCAATAAATTAAAAAATAGTCGTCTACTAAACACCTTGCGCTATCCAATTTCGTGTTTCTTTTTTTTATTTATTCAAAGCTTTTTTATATTGTTTGACTTGATTTTCTATTTTTGTCATGTAAAACCGGACGGAAATATATTTATTAAAAAATGATTTTCTATATAGAAGGAAAGTCTCAAGTTTAAAATAAAATCAGAATTACAATTAGAGAAGGGAATTGAAAATATTAATTCACAATTGAAAATTAAAAATTAAAATCAGAGTTTACATTTATATTTTACAATTAAAAATCAGAATTTACAATCAGAATAAAAATGAAATAAAAAATCAGAATTTCATATTGGAATTATTAATCAGACTTTATTAATTTAAACAGAATTATGAGAAATCAGAAATTAATTAGAATAATCAGAATTATTAATCAGAATTTTTAAATCAGAATTTACCATTAAATCAGAATAAAAAAATGAATCAGAAATTTTTAAAAGAAATAAATTAAAAATACAATTAAAAAAATATTTTTTCAACAGAATTCATTAAATTATTTATTAACGAACTTATTAACTTTTTAATTTTAAGTTTAATTTTTTGCCTGTTTTCAATTTACTGTTTAAAGTTTTTAGTTAGTCATGGAAATAAATCATTTAATTTATTAATTCTTTAATTTTTTTAGGGGAAAGTATGATTTTATTGTTGAAATGAACTGATAAGAGACAACAAAAGTATATATTAAATTAGTTTTATCTTTTTTTTTATCAAATCGAAATTACAAATCAAAAAAAGAGAGGGGTCAGAAAAGGCTATAAAATGTTATAAAGTTTGTAAATAAATAAAGACACATGTTCAAACAGAATAAGAGAAAATTTAAAAGAATATTAAAACAATAAAAATTTATCAGAAATTGTAAATAGAAATTAAAAATTACAAATCAGAAATATGTACAAAATAAAATTACAAATCAGAATTACAAAAAATCGGAATTAAAAATGAAAAATAAATTACAATCAGAATTACAAAAAATCAGAATTAAATTACAAATCAGAATTACAAAATAAAAATACAAATTGCAAATCAGAATTACAAATCAGTTAAAAATTATTAAAAATCAGAATTAAAAATTACAAATCAGAATTTAAAAAAATCGGAATTAAAAATGAAAAATAAATTACAATCAGAATTACAAAAAATCAGAATTAAATTACAAATCAGAATTACAAAATAAAAATACAAATTGCAAATCAGAATTACAAATCAGTTAAAAATTATTAAAAATCAGAATTAAAAATTACAAATCAGAATTTTAAAAAATCGGAATTAAAAATGAAAAATAAATTACAATCAGAATTACAAAAAATCAGAATTAAATTACAAATCAGAATTACAAAATAAAAATACAAATTGAAATCAGAATTACAAATCAGTTAAAAATTATTAAAAATCAGAATTAAAAATTACAAATCAGAATTTAAAAAAATCGGAATTAAAAATGAAAAATAAATTACAATCAGAATTACAAAAAATCAGAATTAAATTACAAATCAGAATTACAAAATAAAAATACAAATTGCAAATCAGAATTACAAATCAGTTAAAAATTATTAAAAATCAGAATTAAAAATTACAAATCAGAATTTTAAAAAATCGGAATTAAAAATGAAAAATAAATTACAATCAGAATTACAAAAAATCAGAATTAAATTACAAATCAGAATTACAAAATAAAAATACAAATTGCAAATCAGAATTACAAATCAGTTAAAAATTATTAAAAATCAGAATTAAAAATTACAAATCAGAATTTTAAAAAATCGGAATTAAAAATGAAAAATAAATTACAATCAGAATTACAAAAAATCAGAATTAAATTACAAATCAGAATTACAAAATAAAAATACAAATTGCAAATCAGAATTACAAATCAGTTAAAAATATTATTAAAAATCAGAATTAAAATTACAAATCAGAATTGCAAAATAAAAGAATTTATATATTCTTGTTGCTATTTTGGTATGCAAACGTGACAGAGTTTGTGTGTGACACTTTGTGCTGCAAATTTGTGATTAATTGTCATAAATTGAGAATTTTACATATTTCCCCGTAGATTTGCTACATTATACCTTTAAATAAAAAATATTTCCACGCATATTTTTTAACCAGTTGTTTAATTAATATAAAATGCTATTAATATTTAATGAAGGGAGGGAAGGAGGGAGGTGATTGCGCATTCCTTTGCGTTTTTGCAAGGACGAAGCAACGATAAAAAAATAGAAAAAAGGCCAAAAGGTATCTAGCACAACAGTCAAAAATATTTATAAATTACTGAAAGGAATTTTCATTGTGTAAATTATTTTTAAAAAATATTTAATTTTAAAAGAATTGTTAAAAATTAGAAATAAATAATTTAAAAATATTAAAGTAATATTTCACAAAAGTAATTACAAATAAGAATTTAAATGAATTCAAGGGAGAGTATGTTGGGGTATGGGGTTGGTGCGCAACTCTAGCACAAGTCTAGTACAAATACAAATCAGAATTAAACAATCAAAATTACAAATCAGAATTTAGTAATATGAAAATCAGAATTACAAATGTGAAAAGAAATTACAAATATAAAAATTAGAAATTATAAAAATCAGAATACAAAACTATAAATCAAAATCAGAATTACAATGAATTACAAATATAAGTTACAAATCAGAAATATGACAATCAGAACTACAAATCAGAATTAAATAAGTAGTAACAGTAAAACAAAATACAAAATCAGAATTACAAAACTAAATTACAAATCAGAATTTAAAAAATAAATTAAAAATTTTAAAAATAAAGAAATGCAAAAATAAAATTACAAGTACAATAACCAAAAATAAATTTTTATCATTAAAATAAAAATGAAAAAAACAGCAAAGGAGAGGTTATATTAATGCTACTTAAAAATGTTTTTGTCAATGATAGTCAATTAAATTGGCGATTAGCCGTCACAAGTTTTTTTGCAGAACTAAATTGTATTTATGTAAAGAGACAACAACAACCCCCTCCCTTCCCCCTTTTACAAAAAGAAAAAAAGAATTTTATTTTTATTCTGTCCTTTTTTGACTGTATTTTTTATGTTTTATAAAGAGCGTTCACTTTTGACTACATCATAAACTGGTGGACTTTTTGATGTAAATTGAGAGGGAAAAAATATTTTTTTAAATAAAAAGTCCGAAAGAAGCACGCGTACAAAGGTTTTGGTTTTTGCTTTTATTTTTATTTTTTACGTCAAATAAAGATTATTAACCATAAAAAAGAAGTGTAACCAGAAATTTAAAAAGGAAAGAATTATTATACAAAAATGTGTGTAGGTAGTTGTGACGACTAGCTGTTTGATTATTAAAAATTGTTTTTGGAAAAATTAAATTGTTATAAAGTCAGAAATTTAATAGAATTGTAAAAAAGAGATGTAACAGAATATGATTTTAATTAGAAATTTGGGAGATTAGTTTTAATTTCCGAAAATTTGCCAAAAATTGACTTACACAACAATTAACAGTTTATTAAGAATAGAAAGTTACAATGCAGACAAAGGTGAAATTGGGCTAGAAAGAGCGAAGGAAATCTGGGACTAGCCAAACTAGTATGATACAACTTGGCTGGGATTTACACTGGCTATTATACTTAAATATAGTAACACCACTACACAACAATTCTGTTTTGTAATTCTGTAATTAATTTTTTTAGTTAATTCTGATTTGTAAATTTTCATTACAATTCTGATTTTTAATTAATTCTCTCTTCCTTATTGTCTTTTTTCTTTTCTCAATATTCTGATTTTGGAAATGGATTCTGATTTGTAAATTTAATTTAGATATTTATTACAATTCTGAATCAGGGCTGTGCGCCATGACGTTTCGACGTTGCGTTTTGGCGCTGTTTTTGGCCGATTTTGGCGTTTTAGAGTTGGCGTCTTTTTTTTTTGGCGCACAGCCCCGATTCTGATTAATAATTTTGATATACATTTTTAGTACAAGTTAAACCAAAACCTATACATACAATATATAAACAAACTTTATTACTTCTCTTCTCATTGTCAAAACAATCTTAAAGCTTTTAACAAATCAACTTATATATTTTCAACCTCTTGAAAAGCGTTCAACATAAAAATGTGTATGTACTATTTGCTTGCCAATTCACCCCTTAAATTAGTCAAAGTCTTGTTTTTTTCTCGATCAGTTCTTTTTATTTTTTTTTTACTTTTAAAAGAGAAGAGGATCGATGTTGGTCCAACAAAAATACATTGCAAAAATACGCGTTGAAAGGCTTTCCCCCCTTTCCTTCATTCTCCTTCTCCCTCTCCCTCACTCCTTTTTTTACCTCAATAAATGCAAACATTCTCAAGTCTACTAAAAGGGTGACCGACTTTCTTTCCTTCGAGAGTCAAGCATATAATAATATTTTTATATATTTTGGTAGGCCCTCACGTTGATCTCCCTTTTCCCTTTTTTACCAAAAAATTTTTTGTTCCTTTCTCTTATTATCCCCCACTCATTTTCTTCTTTTCTCTTTTTAAAAGTGTGTGGAAGGTAGATGTTTGGCCGTAAAGGAAAACGTACAAATGGATGACAAAAACCACTACAACAACCATCAAAGACAGCAACGGCCCTCCCCCTATACCTATTTACATTCAAATACTTTCCAAGGACAAACGACGCCTGTGGCTGGGCCAAGCAGTAGACGTGAATCACCACAACAACCAAATTATTTGTGGCAACAATCGGAGGATTACGAAGAGAGGGAAAGAGATCAGCAAGAATATATTAGCTTTGTGAACCAAAGACGGCCTTATTCACGAACATCTGACACAGCTAGCATTCAATTTTTGGTAAGGAATAAAAATACTTGGTTCTGATTTAGTAGAATCTGCACCGCGTTTTTGTTTCCTTCTAAACAATGACCTTTTAAAGATACGCCCTAAACAAATATTATAATCTTCATTCCTACCTTAGCAGAATCTCTCCATCTCACATATTTCAGGCTCCATAGGGTTTAGTTTCCTTCAAAGATGTCTTTAAGGTTGTTGTTTTCCTTGCCTTTCTTTCCTCCAAAGAGCTTATCTCTTTATTTATAACGTCATTTTGCTTTGAATTATTATTTTCAATATCTTTTATTTAAGCAATGATCTTTAAGATAATCTACATAATCTGTTATATCCCAAACTTTGAAAAAAGGCTATTTAACATTAATTTTACCCTTTTAGAACGACGATAGATTACGTCAAAGCGAAAGATCAGGTAGAAGAACTGCAGAGAGCATTGTCATTACTGGGGTGGGTGGGAGTCGAAGACAACTCGAAAGGGACGAACCTAAGGAGTTGTTTGCTGAAGACGTTGCTCAAATTCGAGTTACTGAGGTGGGGAAATAAAGTTTATGGGCGGTTTAGAGTTGAATAATGTGTTGATAAGTGTGTGATAATGTGTAGAGATTTTTAGTATTAAGGAGGTTTGAAAATGTAAAAATTTTTGGGGCTACAGATCCGTTAATTAATTCTCAAACAATTTTCTTATATTATTTTTACCCTTATTTTTACATAAATTCTCATTTTCTTTTTTACTCATGCAATTTTACGCTCCATTTCTTATTTAATTTTACCCCATTTAAATGAGTGCCAATAACATTTCTTCTCTTCAAAAAATAAACTAAATAGTATCTTCCCAACAATTATCCATTCCCTTGAGTATTTTCATTGAAAATCTTTAAAAAAATATAGTAATAATACTCGAAGGAAGAAAAGGAAATGGGCGTTTGGGCGCGGTAAAAGTTAGGCGCATGTGTGTATAAAATAGGAAAATGAGAACCTGAATCCGTTAAATTCTGACTGAATATCTTTATAATAATAATATTTTATCGCTGAAAGGGTCCTTACAGACCTCTTACATCAGTCAAACAAAAAAAATACAAAGTCAATGTATGAAAAATAATAAATGTGTATTGTTTCTTAAATTTAAGTGAGAAAACCCCTTATAAACTAATTCCATGTATGACTTGTTATTTATTATTGATCGAAGGAGGAGTAAAGTGGTCAGCAGCTCTTTTCATGAACTGTAAAAACACCACAATAAAAAATAAAATTAAAATTGCTTAATTTAGTTTGCTTCTTTAAAAATTTTAAAATTTTTGGTAAAATATTTCAAAAGTTATGGTTGAAAAAAGCTAAAAAAAAAGTTGTTTGTCCAGAATTTTTAATAAACAATCAAAGATTCTGAAATTTTAAAAACAATAGACAATATAGGGAATATTTATACAAAATTTTCATGAAAAGAAGTTTTCGTTTTTGAAAATGTTAATATACCATTATCAACCATTGTTGTGGTCCACAATCTCCATTTATTTAAAAAATTTTTTTTTGATAATTTTCATAAAAAAATTTTTCCACCCAAAAATATTCTTTTCTAGAAAAGGAAACAACAAATAAAATTGACTTTTTTTCATTCCATCTTTTCATCTCCTCTTTTTCGTTCAAATTTTAAGAAATAAATATATATCGGAAAATTCCCTTTGCCCTAAAATTTAATACTTATTTGTTGCCGCTTTTTATTTTTTCTTGGCTCTTTATTCAATATATATATTTTTTTTCTTCTTTTTATAGCCCATTATTTATTCTCAATTTTTTCATTCCCTTTTAAACCTTTATTTTGTCTTCTTCAAAAAATTTTTTTTAATTTCGCCAAATATTCCACAAACTCTCTCACTTATCAACTCTCTCACTTAGGACCAACTCAGAATTTTCAGTCTGGGATAAGTAGGAATGTAGCAAATTAATAAAAAAATAAATTTAAAATATTTAAAGCAAGTCAATAACGGTCGTCGGCCAATGTCAACAACAAGCGGTGGAGGAGGAAGAAGAATGGAAGGAGGAGGGGAAAGAAGAGAAGAAGGTCAACAAAGTGAAGTAGATTATAGTTCTAGCGATTTTCAACATGCTAGGGCAGCTATAGAAGAAGCTGCTGCTCGACAACAAAATTTTAGAGGGCCTCCAGACAGATTAAGACGTGTTAGGAGGATTGGGGACACAACTGTTGTAAGTTTTTTTGGTCAATTAAAATTAGCGCGTTCTAGGAAATTGGGGAAGGTAACATTGTCTAATGAAAATCGTTTTAGCTTTGGGAAAGATTTCCTTTCGGTGGAGAAATGCAGGAAATATCCTTATGTAGGGAATTTTGTGATCATTCGGGGTTAACTTGGATATTGTGATATATTGGATGTTGGCCGGATCTGGCTAAATTATCCAAATCAATTAAGGAGATATTTAGTATGCTATACAAAATGTAACAAGAATGGAGAGATAAAGAATGGAGAGATCTATACTTTTTTAACTAAAAATATTCCTATCTTTTAAACTTTCCATAATTAGATAACAGAACATCGAGACCCTTATTCTTTCTATTGGCAATTGGATCAATTAAAAAATGCCGAACAAGAACCAGCTAGATTACCTCCACCTGTTGATTATGTTTTGGAAGAGGAGGAAGAAGAAGAGGAACATGTTTGGAAAATTCTTGAATAATTTTAAAAAAAATTAATTTTCTAGTGGATAACAGAAGAGGAGGAAAGGCAACCCGGTCCTCCACAATTTCTTTCGCCCGATAGTGGTGTACATTTTGTTCCGAGAGGGGAACATGGGGAAGAATTGGAGGTGGAAGAAGAGCAACAAGGCCCTGTCTATTCACCTATCAGAATAAGTGAAGGTGAGAAGAATAGTTTACCTCAATAAATTCTATGAGATTTTGTATTATAAAAGCCTAAAATGCCTAAAAGTCTGGCAGCTTTTTGAAAGCCTAAGAAGACTTCCAGACTATTTTCGAACAAAACAAAAGTTTGAGCCTGAGAAGGTCACGTCCGGTGCCAAATTCTAAACATATCGTTACTATTTTGTTGGCAGAGGATCCTTTTGAAGAAATTAAAATACCAATATGTATTTGTTATAAAATGGGTGTCCGCAACTCTTTTACCCATAATAACACAAAAAACAAAATACATACCTACCAGGGTTGGGTTCATTTCACATTTCGCTTTTTATTTTTTAAAAAAAAGTTTCGCATTTCGCTTTTTATTTTTAGATTTCGCCCATCCCTGATACCTACTAGTTACTTATTTTTATATTCTTTTCCCTAATTATTAGACCCTTCCGCCTTCTCCCATTATTGGCATGTTGACAGTGGACCTCGTTTAGAAGAAGAAAAACGACTACAACCTCCACAACGACTGGAAGAGGCAAAAATAAAGAAAATTCGAAACAAATTTTTTAAATTTTTCTAGCCAATTCCCTCCCCAATACAAGAAAAGCCCCCAATTCCTTCTCCCCCAATAATTTCTACTACAGACACAGCACAACAAACAACAATACAAGAAGAACCAGTTAGGCAACCTATAATTGAAGAACATGCTTTTAGACAAACAACAACCAAAAAGAGAGTTGACTTAGCTGAAGAAGAAGAATTTAAAGATAAAGAGGCTATAGATTATGTAGGTTGAATAGAAGAGCATCTTTGTGCTATACTCATAGGAGGGATAGCTAGATGATATGTAATAAGTGGGAGATTGGGATATATGAGATAATAATGTAGGCGGGATATGTTGAAAAAATAGGTTGAAACTTGAGATAAATTGGAAGCGAGATATGATAGAGAGTGGGTATGTGTGGGTAAGACATGAATAGGTAAGAGAAATAAGAGATTGGATATGTAAGAGATAAGACAGATATGGGATAGGTAAGAGGGGTAACGGAGACGGCGGAATAGGTGGGAGATAACGATAAGAACCTCCAAAAATCATGATCTTCCATTAAAAAATGCCCACAATATTCTACATATTTTAACAGCCATCAAGTCAATTCAATGTCCGCTACCTTGGTCAGCTAGAATTAAAAGAAGCAGAACTAGAAGGAGTCGAAACTAGTCAAGCAAGTTTAAATAATGTCATAACTCGTTTACGAAATGAAGTTGGAAAAGAAGCTATTTTGTCTATTCTACCTGATGGGGTAGAAGTTCAAAAAAGGAATGGAGAGATAAAAGATGGAGGAGAAAGGGAATTGTTAGTAACAAAACAGCCTATTAGCAGAATACGTTGTTGGGCCGTTGGAAGAGAAAATCCAAGGCATTTAATTTAAATATTAAAACTTGGGGAAAATATAATAAACTTGGATATACATATGTATTTACATACAACTTGGAAAAACATGTTTATACAAAGATAAACTTGTTTATATGAAAAATAAACTTGTTTATTTAAAAATAAACTTGTTTCTATAAAAACATACTTGAAAACTTTAAAAATAAACTTTAAATAAAACAAGTTGTAAATATTTAAAGGGAATTCACTTTTGTTGCTCTGGACAAAGGCCGTTTGCTCTGTCATGTATTCCGGTGCGATCAACCCGCTAATGCAGTGGCAGAAGCCTTGGGGAATGTTTGTAATACTTTAATAAGACAAAGAAGCCAGCCAAGGCCTAGTTCGCTTAATGGTGGTTTAAAAAGAATAACGCGTAAGAAAATAAACTTGAACTTATAAAACTTGAAAAAAATAAACTTGAATACATAAAACTTGAATTTAGAAAATAAACTTGATTGGATATATGTATAAAACTTGAATAGAAATAAACGAATATACAAAACTTGGAATAAAAATAAACTTGAATAAAAACATTAAAATACCAACTTTTTTCAAGTTTAATTATTTTTCAGGGCAATCAACCCCTATACTTCCCTCTCCAATTGAAGAGCAGAAAAAAATTATTCGTTGCCATTTTATTGGAGTAACTCAAGGTTAAAAAAACTAAAGTAAAAATCTATTTATTTAATGTTAAGTACCCCGTGCCACTGGAATAGAAATGCTCAATGAAGCAGTTGACCGACTACTAAAAGAAGTACGAAAAGAACGTTGGACTCTTGTAGATGTCCATATATCTCCCTCAGTTATAGCTATATTTGAAGCTAAAGGTGTTAAAAGACAAATTGCTTCATGTCGTGTTCGCTACCTCTCCTTTTTGGGAATTGGAAGGGATACAAAGTAAAAATTGAGAAATTTCAAGAAGACAGCAAAATAAAATTTTTTCAGGCACTGCGCCTTCATTGTAGCTCAATCCGCTGATCATTTTATCTGCTATGTCTTCCATACCGAACCTTCAGCAAATTCACTAGCAAAAACAATTGAAGCGGCTTGTAAACTGCGCTATCAGGCAAGTTTTCTAATGAACAAACAAAACTTGAATATTCAATTTTTCTAACTAAAACTTGAACAAGTTTTATATATTTAATATTCAAACTTGAATATTACCTAAACTTAACTTAAACTTGAATATACTTAAACTAATAAATAGTTCAAATATAAACTTAAGTTTAAACTTAAATTTTACAGAAAGTACTAGACGCACACTTAACTAGCCCTAACGACCCTTTATCCCGCTCAATGCCAACGTTGGATGAATGGAGTATGTAAAATTCTCTAAAAAAATTTTTGAATTTTACTTAAATTTAGATCAAACCCAACGAGGCACTCGTTTCTAGTCAAATAAAATAGAAAATTACCAAAAAATTCTTTCAAGTTGCCTTTAAAAACCTTATGAATTATTTCAATAGTCCCTTATAAAAAATCAAAAAAAAATTTTCCTCTATATCACCAATTTTATTTTTATAGCATAAAAATACTTTTATTATATCGCATTCTATAAGAGGAATATTTGGATGGATTTTTTGAGAGTAATTTTTAAAAAAGCGATGATATTTTCTTAAAACAACTAAATTGACCATATATAGATTTAAAAAAGGCATTAATATAAACAAACATTTTATTTTATTTAAAAAAGCAAAGAGCGAATTTTTAGGCTTTTTGTTTATTGGATTTATAGAATGGGATTGGGTATTTAAAAAGAATCATGGGAGTTCAATTGATTGACCGTGGCTGGAAAGTGACCCTAGGACTTCCGGAATAACCCAGGCAGTTCGAAAATGACTGAGGCCTGGACAAGCGAGATCCAAGGACTGGCCTCGATCTCTATTAGAGATATTTTTCGCCGGACTTTAAATTCAGAATACTCAGTTCGGCCTTGAAAAATCAGAGTGAACTTAAATATTAAACTATCACTCCCCTTTAATTCAAATTAATTTGTAACCTAAAAATCCGCTCTCTCCAAAATAAAAGCAAAAATAACAACGGGGTAGCTGTAGTATTTAGTAAAATAACCATAATATATATTTTGCATTTAGAAAAATAATAATAAAAATTTAATTTTATATAAAAAATAATCACCAGCTTGAATACAAATAATGAGAAGAAAAAAACAAATAAAAATAAATTTTTGAGGATTTGATAAGCAAAATATCTCTACTTATTTATTTACCTATTCGATTGTACTAAGAAAATTGCGGTTAGGATTAGAGAGAGATGAGAATAAAAATAAATGAATCTGAATATATCTTTTTTTAATTAATTTTAATTGCCGTTTTATTTATTGACAAAGATAGAAGAAAAGGGCTAGAAAGGAGAAAATTTCTCAGAATTTTAGAGAAAAATGATATACCCCCCCCCCCCGAGATTTCGAAAATTCGAGAATTTCATACCTCAGAAATGTTAACGAAAAGATATGCTTGAATTCGAAACAGAACTGCTTCGAAATTACGATTATAAGAGCTTTTTAGATTTTCGAACATTTTTGAACAGTCAACTCGTTCAATTGTGGTTTGGACAGAAAATTGGTAAATTACTGGAACGTGTAAATAAAAGGTTTCAGAAAGTCGAATTTTTATTTTAAATTCCACCCAAAATTAAAAAAACAAAACCGGACATTCCTAACATTTAAGGAAAAACAAAAATTAATCAAGAAATAAAACGGCAACCAAAAGAAAATCAAAATAAATTTAATATAAAATGAGGGATTATTTTTTAGAGGTGAAAGACCCGTGGTATGCTTGTTTGTTGTTTTTATTTACGCAAAATGCCCCGCTTCTGGCACAATATACTTTTTATTTTTCTTAAAATTCAAGTCTTATCCCCGTATTCTTTTTTCAAACATTGGACGGAAGTTAACAAAAACTCTGCGATAGTAGACAATCCAGAGGTTGGTTTTAATTCACAACATAAATTGGTAACTCGTTCAAAAAATTCTAACAAAAAATTCTTTTATTAATTAGTAGATGTTATGTTGAATATCCCCCCCCCATCCAACGATCGAATAACCCGAAATTTTAATGTATGATAAATATCACAAAGAGTCAATAATTGAAAACAGAATGTTTAGCAAACGAACAGGAATCGAACCTGTGAGCTCCAGGGACCAATTTGTGCTAGGAGCCTTGCTCACCGTGTTCAAGTGCTCTAATGACTGAAAAACTTTACAAAAATAATTTTCCCTAATTCCCATTTTGTCTTATTGGTCCACAAGTTCCCATGAATCGGTTCCAAGGGGCTAACTAAAAGTACATTGAAGAAACGAATTTAGTCTTCCAAAATTAAAAATAAATACAACCACACCTTTACATTCTTGTGGAGCATGAGATTCAGCATCATTCCACAACTTATCTGACCACATTAAATGATTATGAATTTTAACTTGTTGAACCATGATATTGTACATTTCTAACGGTAATGTTACCTTCAAAAAATAATTTTTTAAAAATTTCCCGCAATTTTTTCACACCGTAGTTTGAGAATTAAAAGAGCTAGGAGTAGAAGAACCAGGTGAAGGGGTTGTTGTTGAACATGTAGCTGCTCCACCAATACCATTTGTTGTTAATGCTGTTCCATTTTCATTTATTCCATTATTGTTATTATTATTAGTTGTTGTTGTAGCTCCTCTACTTGTAGGGCGTCTGCTAATTGCAGGATTTTCTTTTTCATATTGTTGAAGAATTGTATAATTTTTTAGAGCTTGCTAAAATTAAAAAATTTTTGTGGAAATATTCAAGTGTGGAGTATAAACGGGATAAAAATAAGATTAAAAATCACAACCCAGATCTGGGTTTGTAGAATAGTATAAGAACGGTAGGGAGGCATATAGGGACGCTGTGAGAAACATAATTTCTTGCGTATTCACAACTAACTTAATTTTTCTGAAGGTAATTTAAAAAAATCCCTCACATATTCTCCCAAATAAAAATATTTTTTATAAAAAAAATTCACCCCAGAACGTAATGAATACAAATTATAAGCCAAACAAGCAGAAATCATCATTTGTAAATATTTTAAACGTGTACGTATTGAAGTAAGGAATTTTGATTCTGCGATTTTTTGTTTTTTGAAGGAATTCCATGAAGAACTATTAAAAAAAATTTTTTTTTAATCTTTAAAATTAAAATTTATACTTGAGATAATTAGTATTTTCTGCTATTGAAGAATGCATTTTTTCTGTTTTTGAAGTTAAAGTTGAAGATGCCATTATATAATATGCAAGTGATTCAAAGGAAAAGAGAAGTTTCAAAATTCGATCTCCCTTTAAAATTTTTTTTTAATTTAGTTAAAATAAAAATTACTCTAAATTTTACGTCACAAATTCTGTCCGGCATGATTAAGTATTAGGATCCTCCGCCAAGTATTAGGATCCCAAGTTCGAGCCCGAGTAAGGACGAAAAACCCAGAGCGTCCGTTAAAAACTGGGTGAGGGCAAAAACTACCCGGACGTACTCTACTCTAACTAGAATGACCACATAATTTCTCAAACCGTTCAGAAAATAGGAACAGGTTCAAAATAAATTTAGAAAATAGAGGGATATGTTACATAGTATAACATAGGTTTAACTAAACGAGAAGGTTGTTCACAAAAGAACAACAAAAAATTCAGGAGGCCTTATACTAATTTAAGAAACTAGAAGAATCCCCTTTTCAAACCTCCTGATCACTTCTTTTTCGAATATCACGAGCATTTTTTTGAAAGAAATCAAAAGGTGGTGATTTTCCGTCAGGTGTTGGAAATCCAATTTTGAAGTCACAATCAGAAATATTTGTTGGTTGATCAGACTGAAAATGTTTAAATTTAAGAAGAAATTTAAAATAAATTTAAATAATTTATGGACATTTACAGATTCTCTACAATAATTAAAGATTTTTAAAACGATTTTTAATAGCATGAATAAGAGTATTAGTGTGCGGCACGGGAGGGATCCCGGGCGGGATTTTACGGGATCCCGTCCCGGAATCCCGGGTTTTTAACGATGAGCGGGATTACCGGGATTAATCCCGCGGGATCCCTCTCGAAGAAATTTTTGAAAAAAATCCCGTTACGGGATCCCGTGAATTTTTTTCCAATTTACGGGATTTTTAATTATTTACATTAATTGCCATCGGCACTGAAAATGGAATTGTAAAGGAGTTGAGGGGTATCGGTGGATTTGGAGTGAAAGAAGGATATTGGTAGATTTACAGGAGTTAAGGTGAGTGGATTTGGAGGGATTAAGAGGATTTGGAGAGATTTGGAGGGAAATTGGGGGATTAAGAGGGATATCAGTGGATTCGGAGGGATTAAGGGGGTTCGAAGAAAGGAGGTCCCCTGATATTACTCTGAGGTGAATATAAGGAGATTTATAGGAATTAAGGAGATTTGAAGGGATATCGTATATCTCTTCTAATCCTCCGATATCCTTACTAATCCTCTGATATACTTCCAAATTCTTCGATACCCCTCCAAATCCATTGGTATCCCTGCAAATATCCCCGATATCTATTACGTAAAAATTTTTTGTAAAAATCCCGAAATCCCGCGGGACCCCGCAAAATTTTAGAACGGGATTATCGGGATTCCGGGATTACCGGGATTAATCCCGCGGGATCCCTCCCGAAGAAATTTTTGAAAAAAATCCCGTTACGGGATCCCGTGAATGCGATTTTGCCGCACACTAAAGAGTATCCCAAACTTAATGCACGGTCTTAAAATGGGTGAGGGGCAAAACGAGAAATTCCAAAACACGGAGCGACAGTATCCATGTTTTGGTAAAACCGTGACCGCGTTTTAGCCTGACACGCTTAAAATAAGGTTGGGAAGTAGAGAATAGACTTTAATTACAAGCGAAATAAATATTTTCAAAAGATTATAATCCCGATAAGACAAAATTTAAGACAAACCAATCTCAATTCTTAAATTTTAAAGAATTTATTAAAAAAAATAAAACCATATTATCAGACTGCTGAGCATTCCCTCCTTCATTTTGTGCTTGTTCAACATCAATTTGTGTAGTTGGTGTTGAAGCATTAGCAGTAGAACAATCCACACTTCTTTCAGATTGAATTTCTTGTTGCTGCTCTTGTTGTAATTCATTTTCTTCTTGTAATTCTTTTTGAGGATAAAATTTATTAATCAATTTATTTAAAGAAATGCTTCGAAGTTTAATTGAATAAATTGAAGAATTAACTTGATTTTTAATGACTTTTTGACTAAAATATTGTTGTTGATGTTCTTCTACATGCAAATCCTTATGACGTTTTGGTGAGATGTGTAGATGAGCATTGTCTTCTAAAAATTAAATTTATTTTGAAGTTTTGGATGAAAGTCGGGTAGATAAAAAATTTTTTTGAATAGTCATGTTTTAATAAATAATTAAGCATTAGGAAGGGAAGGACTAATTTAAAAAATTGCTTTGAAAAAAATAATAACAATGCCGCTATTTCGTACAAACTAGGGATGACTCGGAGTAATTAGAATCCGATTGAAAGAAAAATTTTCGAAATAAAATTCGAACATTTTTTCCTCAACCCGAGATATCCCTGGTGTCCAAACCCAAATGTAAAATCAGTAGAAACCCACCCCTAAAATAATTTTACTATTTGCAAACTTTATTAATTAGACAGAGTTTTATTAGGTTAATACCATCTTTGAAAATTAATCGAATATAATTTCCAGAACAGAGAACTTTTTTAAAAAATAAAAAGGACCCAAAGAAAAATAGAAAACAAAATCTACAAAATTAAAAATCAAACCGTCCGTATTCGGTCTCTTAAAATTATTTTTTGATTCATTTGGGTCGCTTTTAGAGGTAATAGTATCATTAATTTCTTGTTTTATATTAGCCAAAGAATCAGAATTATTTTCATTTAAAGAAGTAGAAATATTGACAATTGGCGATAGAAGAGGAGAAACACGAGAAATTTGTTCCAATATTGTATCCAAATCTGGCCCGAATCTGAAAAAAAGAAATTTGGGAAATAAAAAAGTCAAATAAATTAAAAGGTTCTTATTGTTAGCAATTCCCAGGTTTTTACTTCAAAACTCTTTTTTTGCCTTGACATCCAAAGGAACAATTTTAGAGATTTTTAATGAAGAAAAATGTTAAAAATTTCTCCTTCATTCAATGCCAAAAATAATTTTTTTATTTAAATTAGTCTTAATTTTCGAGAAAAAATAGCAAAACTGCTAAACTCATCCATCAGTCAAGTTGACAACCCCAATCAAATGCTACACTTTCTTTACAATAAATTAATTTAATAATCCTTTCCACAATGCTGCCTTGCCCATTAAAATATTTAAAAGAAAGTGGATAATGTTAAAAGTTAGCAGAAAAGTACACAAGAAATACCCAAATTAAACCTTCAACATAAATACTAGTGTTTCACAGGAACCGATATTTTGACCGAAACCGGACTCAATTTGAGTTACGAATCCAGAAACCGGAACTTTTTTTGGTTCCGGCCGGAAACGGAACTTTCGGTGAAACTCTAATAAATCCCCAAAATTCAAAAAAAATTTACTTTTCACTTTTATTAGAAAATTCATCCTCTTTTGCTGCTTCAAATCCATTGGCAAGTTGATTAGACTCATTTTGTGCAAAGGTAACAGGCGAAAGAGGTTTAGATATATTAACAAGTTGTCCAATCATTGAATTAATATTTGAACTAGAAAAAAAAAATTAATGAGAAAGTTTTTCTCTGCGAGTTTATGCGTACCCTTAAATTATACATTTTAGATTTGGTTTATTTTGAAAGTTAGGTTTACGCCTTAACTAGGGTTGCCGTTTTCGAGTCGGGCCGACGTTCGAGTCATTTTTTTCGGGCAGGCCCGACCGAGTCTTTTTCGGGCCAAAATTCGAGGCCAGATTTCGGATCGGACCGGCAACCCTAATCTTAACGTTTATTGAGTCGGAACTTGCGGACGCCTAACAATGGGTTAACGAATTTTTTTTAAAAAAAACGAAATATCTAGCCAAATTAATAGGATAATCTAATTGACAGTCCCAAATCATGTAATAAATTTCGAAGACAAAAAACGTAAAGAAACTAAAACTCAGCTTCCAAAAAAGTAAAGAAAATCAATTATACCCTATTGTGGGATACACAAACTGGACAGGACCGAAAGTTTTTTAAAAAATCAAACCTAGATTGAGTTTGGTTATCGACATTTGATTGTCTTTCATCCCGTATAATTTCATTTTTACAAATTTTATTAGATTTATAGTTATTTTCCAACAATTTTGACTGTTGAGCAAATTGTTGTTGATCATCTGGCCTAACCACGAATGCAGAATACTCGCCAAAGATACCTTGGAATTAAAGAAAAGAGTTAGAAATTGACATATATTTTAAAATTAAGTGAAGGAAACATCAAATTACCCAGAAAAATAAACACACTTTAGAAAGGAAAAATTTAAAAACTTGACAATCTATTTTTCCCTCATTTTGCTTGAGGCAATATTCAATTTTGAATAGAATTAGGCCTTTCTTTGCTAGTTCGGATATCCCCCTCCATGGAAGTATTATTGGAAAAATAAAATTTTTTCTGGTTCGTTGGAAGGATAAGGGCGAAATTGATTGATTTGAAAAGTGATCTTTCGGTGATCTTCTAGACAAAACACACATATCAAGACGATATTAGACAATTTATTTGGACCAAAGGACAATTTCCTTAGACTTCCATTGGCCTCCCAACATTAAAATCTTTGTTTTGATCAGAGCTGTTTTTCAAAAATGAAAAGGGATTTTGGATCGAAAAATAACCCGAGGAAAAAACCCAAAATCCGAAAAACACCTGCTGATCTGATCAAAACACACACACAAAAAGTTCAAAAAAGAAACAAATAAACTTACTATCCAACCGTTTTTTAACATCTTGTTTCGACATCCATTCACTTTTCATCATCCGTCCCGCCAGTCAAGACACCTAACAAATAAAAAAAGAATCAATCAATACTCGTTAACAATAAATAGACACAACAAAAGTTAAAGTAATTTTTGTTCCCTTTGATGTGTTAATAAATTTAAATAACGAAGGTAAGTAAAATAAAAAATTGCTACATCCGAATAACGAAATACAGAAATGTAAAAATGTCCAAAAGACAAAAGGGCACACCCTTCTTTTTTCATCAATTTGTTTTACCCTTGCTTGCAGAGTAGGGGGTGGCACGAATTTTCGTCAAAGGACCTTCCGTCAATGGACTTTCCGTCAATACTTTTCGTCAATAGACTTTCCGTCAACGGACTTTTCGTCAATGAATGGATGTTTTTTTTAATTTTAAGAGAAAGAGAAGATGATATACGGAACATCCCACATCAGTCCCGCCATTTCAGTCCCGCCGTTTCAGTCCCGCCATTTCAGTCCTGCCATTTCAGTCCCGTGCCATTTCAGTCCCAGCCGTTTCAGTCCCGCCGTTTCAGTCCCCCCTATATGGGGACATTTCAGTCCCCATGTAAAAAAATAAATAAAACAACTTTAAAAATAAAAATTGAATAAAAAATAATTATTTTATCACACAAAGAACATCTTAAAAGCTAGCCGAGTCTTAATTCTAGGCTTTTCTTGGGGTTTTTCTGGCTTGGGGTGAAGTTTTGGTCTCGATTTTTTTCTTCAGGAAACGAAATTTTTTTAAAAATGAGTCAAATAACTCATTCTCCGACAACCGTCCATATCTTTGGATATCCCCTATACCCCCGAGCAGAAACAAATAAAATTTATAAACCGACTTAAAAATTTATCAAAAATAACTAAAAAGTCATAGTCTCGTTTCACTCATTAGATTTGTGGCCCTAAAGAGGGCCGTTTGGGTTAAGGTTGTTGTTGACGATATCCCATCACCGCCTGTTCCTTTCGATGTGCTTGGCCGAGTAGCAAGGACGTAGCCGAGACCGAGTAGCCAGGGTGTTCCTGGGTTATAGCTCCCCCTTGAAATGGGGAAAATAAAAAAATTTCAAAAAAGCTAAAAAAATAAAAAATAAACCATGTGTGTGTAGTAGAAACCTCTCCATTCAGAATAGAATTCTCGCAGTCTGGTGTTTTTAAAAAAATTTAAGAAATTTAAGAATTTTAAAAAATTTTAAAAAAATTCTACATTTTCCATAAAATTTTTTTTTCGTTACTAATTGTTGTTGGTTATTGCTAATTGTTGTGGTAGACCACCTAAAGAACCTAGAAAATGTTTAAAACAAAAAAATAAACAATAACAATCATTGGTACTAGAGATCGGAATTTTGAAAAAACCGGGTCCGGGAACCGGGAAACGGGTTCCGAAGGTCGACCGGGAGGGACCCGGACCGGGAAAACCGGGAATTCCCGTTCCCGGTTTCATCCCGGTCAAAAATGACCGGGTCCCGGCCGGGAAACCGGGAAATTTATAATTTGTTGAAATTACGTAAAAAAATATAAGAATGTTTAAAACTAATGTTATTATGAGTTTTATTAAATTAATAAATTTATTATTGACATAAATATCAATTAATTAATATAATAAAGTGCTGGATCAAGGAGGATATCGCCGGATTTGGGTGGATTAAGAAGGCTTTGTGGGGATTAAGGGGGATTAAATCATAGGACGGAAGTACTCTCGTGCAAATGTCGGATAATGCAAAAGGAAGCAGGCAAACATATTCTTGAGCATGAGTCACCTTTATCCACCCAAAATTTGTATTTGACCTTTTGGGTTGATCTAACGATCTCTTCTTGATCCCGCGATGCCACGCACTAGCCCTTTGATGTTTACTTTAACATCTCAGAATCCTCTGATATCCCTCTTAATCCTTTGTAATCCTATTAAATTAAAATTTTTTGCGCCAGTTTTTGCGCCGCAGGCAAAAATATTCTTTGAAGTTTAGATGGTAATAAAGTCAAAACTCTTTAAATTTTCAGCGCCGCAGGCAAAAATTTTGGAAAATTCATGATTAAATTAAGATTTCTATTATTTTTTCAAGTTTAAAACATTAAAAAAATACAATTGCAAATTTAAAATCAAAATCAAAGGTTAAAAATATTTATTTTTGAAAAGAAAAACTTTTTCAGCACAATTCCCATGCATGGATTCGAACCCCAACCCTATCAAAATAAATAGATGAGTGAAGTCAGTCAACTAACCACTCAACCATCGACCGACAAAGGGAAATTGTGGAAATTATAAATATTCCTTTCCCTTTTCCTTCAAAAATTTGATATCAAATTACGCAAATACACTAAATATTTTTCCCGGTTTCCCGGTATAAAAATGGCCGGGACCGGGTTCGGGAAACGGGTTCTGAAAGTTGACCGGGAGGGACCCGGGCCGGGAAAACCGGGAATTCCCGTTCCCGGTTTCATCCCGGTTGCTTCAAAAAAACCGGGAAAAGGGACCCGAAAACCGGGAAACGGGTCCGGGTCCCGGACCCGTTCCGATCTCTAATTGGTACAACAATAAAAACCATTGGGGACTGAAATGTCCCCATATAGGGGGGACTGAAACGGCGGGACTGAAACGGCTGGGACTGAAATGGCACGGGACTGAAATGGCAGGACTGAAATGGCGGGACTGAAACGGCGGGACTGATGTGTCCCCTACCGGATGATATATGTATGTAAAAGTGTAGAACTTTTGGTTAAATTTTGTCAGATTGAAATTTAGACTTATTTGAAAATTCTGAACACAGTTATGAGCAACTGAATTTTCCTGGGCAAACTTTTTTTTGTGTTGCTACGAAAGATAGGTAGGCTTTTCAAGGCTGAAAATCGGTAAAAAGGAATAGGTCTATGTTACGAGCCCAGAACCCAGCGACCGTTGACTTCCTGCGAGGCGCATGCCGCAAAACCACGCGCGAAGCGCGTGGTTTTGCACAAGCGCCTCGCCGATACCCCATAGGTTTACGTTGTTTGTTTTTTATCGTGACTTAATGTGCATATTAAGGTAACTTCTTTTGATATGCCCTGTGTCTTTGCACGTCCTCCATCAAAACATATACATGGTTATTCGAGAGTATTTGAAGAAATAAGGAATTGTATAAAAAATTGCGCACATAATTTAGTTTTTTTTGGCTTTTAACAGGCCGATTAATTTCTTAATTTTTTTAAAAGCGTTCATTTATTGATGAAAAGTCCGTCCATTGACGAAAAGTATTGACGGAAAGTCCATTGACGGAAAGTCCGTTGACGAAAAGTCGGGGAGCCGAGTAGGGTTGGTCTTCGTCCCCAAAAGTCGGGGAATTTTAGGGATTTTTTAAAAATTCCCTGTCCCCCCCCCTCCCCCGTAAAAAAGAAAAAATTCCGCTCCCCCCGTGGCGCTGCCTCCCTGAAAAACTTTCCCTGCCCCCCCCCGTCTGGGACCAACCCTATTGTAGAGGTAATTGGGAATTCGTAATAACAGGATCAGTCCCGATTTTTCCTGAACGTCTCTGGAGCAGTTCCGGACAATATTTTGTCACCGTTTGATCCGGCTCTTGAGCCACTTCCGTTCCACAACTGTTAACGAATTTAAAAATTGCGATTAAAATAGTATTGTGTCCACAAATATTTCTAAATTTTTATCAGCTAATTTTCAGAATGTTTCTTTCACTTGTAACAATTCTTCAATTATTCTTTATTTCTGCTAAATTGGATAAAATGACAAAAAGTTATATTTTTAATTATATTTTTATTTCTTTTTTTTCAATTCTAGATATCCAAATAACTTCAGAAGATGAAAAATTAAGAGATCAAGAAGGATATTTGGCAATAAAGGCAATTCATGGTGTTTTGGATAATGACCAGTCCGGGTCTATTGAACGCTATGAATCGGCAGATGTAGGTTTATATTGAGGGATTTTTAAGGGGTTTTGGGAGACTATTTGGGTAGGAAATTGTAAATTCGGTTTGGAATTTTTGGAGACTTTTTTTGCGGATTATTCCCTCCCTTATTTCCGTTCAAAGAAACTTTAATTCGTGCCGTGAAAGCTAAGACTAGGAATAAGACGAGAAAAGGGTACACCCCAACTTACTGCAGAGCTATAAATTTGTTCGGAAATTTTGAATCCGGGACGCCCTTTGAAATTTTCCTTATTATTTTATAATTTTTCTTGGTAAATTTATTGAATTTTACTTAAAAATATTTCATCCCTTCTAAAAATTTTTTTTCAGTTTTTAACAGAAGATTTAAAATTTGGCGAATCTGAACGCGAAAAAAGGGAAAAAGCTTTTCACGGGAATGATGAGTCAATAACTGTTGATGACCTTTGGGATGCTTGGTTTCAATCAGATGTTAGAGAATGGGACGAAAAACAAGGTTTTTTTTGTTAAATATTAATTTTTAATTGAAAATTTAAGTGATTGATTGGCTGGTAAATGGAGTAAAATTGCCTCAATATGTCAATAATTTTATGAGGGAAGGAATTACTGGAGTTGATTTTCCAAGGTTTTAAAAAAATTTTTTAAACAATTTCTTGTGCATATCCTTGGCATCTTTGATGGAATCTAAGATTAAAAAATATTTTGATTACCTCTTACATTTTTTATTTTCTTGATTTTATTCAAGGTTCAGATTAGTGGTAGGTCTCCTGGTTTTTCTCAAAATTCATTCAATTTCTGAAACGACTTTTTTTCAATTTCTTTATCCTTTTTGGCTTTTACATATTTGTAGGCCTTAAGTCGACCTTTCTCTATTTTACAACCTCCTATTATCCAACCAATTTAGAAAAGAGTTTGTTTAATTTGGTTGGATAATGGGGGGGGGGGGGGATTGTCAACAAATCAATGATAGGTCTACATAAAACATAGGGCTTTAGCTGTTTTCCTTCAAAATTTTTTTTTAATTTTCCAGATTGGCAGCTCAAAATTCATCAATATTTAATTCTCTGGATATCAAAAATTCTGTTCACCGTCAAAAACTTCAATTAAAAGCTTTGGATTTAGTTTTATTTGGATCTCAAGATTCTTCTTCTTTAATTAAAGATATTGCTTTGGCTTGTCTTTTAATTTGTTTAATTAGTTTATTGATCATATTCAAAGCATACAAAAATAGAGCAAAAAAACAAATGGAAGAATTATCGACGAGATTGAGTAAATTGAGGGATATGGAGACTGATTTTGAAGGAGTACATCAACAACAAAAGTTTGAATTTTTGAAAATTTTTTTAAATTTTCTTGCTGGGAACCCTTTAATAGAGTTTTTGTTTATTGACTTTAGGACTAAAAATGAGTTAAAATTTCCTTTCTTTTTTTGGGTCCAACTGATTACATGTACATTTTATACGGGAACTTGGAAGCCATATCTGGATATTTTTGGATTTTATATTTAACTTACTAGGGATATGGTGCATATCAGGGCTGGGCTAATTTCGCATTTTTCTTTTTATATTCCGCCCAGCCCTGGTACATACAGTGGGGTACAAAAGTAAAGACTCAGGTCGCGCTAAGGAATTCAGTATAATCCTTAAGAGATCGGTTTAGTCTTTCTTCTTTTCTTATTAAATAACTCCAAATGAGTTAAAAATATGCTTTAAAATGTGTTCTGAGCAAAATGGACTTACACAAACTATTTAAAAAATTTTTTTAGTTTAATTTTGCAAAAAACGAGGGGATTTTACGAGCAATTATTTTTTTGTTAAATTTTTAGCTTGATTTTGAATCTCCATATTTTAAACTAAATCAAATTTTCAGATTTGAAGAAGAAAATAAAGTTCAACAACAACAACCTACAGAAGATAGCAATGGAGAGGTTAATGCAGCAAAAGGATATAATTATGTATCTATTTTTTTAGTAAATTAAAAAATTATTTTAAAGAATCCAGTTTTGGATTTTGAAAATGAGCAAAAACTTTTGGGTGTTGGAGGAGGTGATTTAAGTATTGGAGGGATGGATGGAGGAGAACATTTCTTTTTTCTTCAAACTTTGCTCAGGCGAACTTATGAAATTGAATCGGCATATTTAGGTATTTAATTATTTTTATGTTATGCCTTTTCCCCATATTTCCGTCTTATTTTACCTGGGCGACTGGATCCTTTTAAGGGTATCGGTTTCAATAAATTATGTTGGTATCCTTTATCTCCCCCTCTCCCTTTCCTTTCTTCCGTTTTCTTGAAAAGGAATGAACTGAGAAAGGTAAATGATAGAGCTGTCCGAGACCGAAATTTTTCCAAGACTCAAGACCCAAGACAAAATTTTTTCCAAGACCAAGACTCAAGACCAAGACCAAAACTCCAAGACTCAAGACCAAAAATAATATAAAACTCGAGACAAGTTTTAGGTCCCATAGGTCAAATTTTTGGTTTATTTTTTATTATTTTGACACAATCACAGTCAACTTCAGCACAATCACCTATAATTTCGAAAAATCTATGCGAAATTCAAAGAATTTTGGGGAATTTATCCGGGTGGAAAATCAATGAGATATATTATCTCAGAGGATTTGGGTCCATCCTCAATTTTATCCATCGTCTACTTTATACCCACTAGCGGAGTTGGAGGGATTTTAAGCCAAAAATTTTCTCATCCCAGCGCCGCAGGCGAAATTTTTGAGAATTTTATAAGGCTGTAGGCCAAAAAATTTCACTTTTTCAGCGCCGCAGGCAAAATTTTTTGAATTTTGGAGCTCAAAAAGCCAGATTTCTTCCCTTTTCTGCGCCGCAGGCGAAAATTTTGAGGATTTTGGACGGCCAAGCACTAGGTCCAAAAAGGCCAAAAAACCAAGACCAAAAAATAAAACCAAGACAAGACCAAGACAAACACCTCAAGACCAAGACCAAGACCGAAAAAAAACCAAGAAAAGTCTTGGTTCCAAGACCAAGACCAAGAGTCTCGGACAGCTCTAGTAAATGAGTAGGGCTGTCGATTCTTGGAAATCTTCAGTTATCCAGAATCGAACCAAAGTACCAAAATTTTCGGAACCCAAGTGTGAACAAAAAAGTATCCTTGCGGGAACGATAATGAATAGGAAGAAGGTATAGGGTTATAAAATTATGTAGAAGGAATGGCCAACATACTTTTGTATATTATTTTCAATATTTTAGACAAACAACGGACAGATTGTTTGTTAGAAATGCGTGAAGCAATGGAATTGGTTGATAAAATGAGGAAAAAGCAAAGTAGTATAGTAAATTCATTAAAATTGGCGACTGGAGCTACTTCTGGAACTGATGATATTGATACAAAAATTTTTAGTTTAAAAGCTAGAATGGAAAAAATTAAACAAGGAATTGAAGAATTGGTGCAAAGATGGATGAAAATTGAATCTCTTTGTGGTTTTTCGATTACTGGACCTTTTGGTAGGGATTTTTTAAGTTTCTTTTGGTACTTTCTGGTTATCTACCACCATTTTCCTTTTAAACGAACTTGATAGGCATATTTTTTTTACATTTTTTATAACATATTTTCTGCTTGATCCAATCCGAATGAAACTCATATCATTCAAAAGTCCTCGATAAGCGCTATTTTTTAACCAAAATGGATGGATCAAGTCTGACCACTCATAAAAAGTTACAAGGCTTATCGAGGGCTTTTGAATGATATGAGTTTCCTTCGTATTGGATCAAGCATAGAAAAATTATAACTGATCAAATTCGGTAAAAAGGAAAATGGTGGTAGATAACCAGAAAGTACCTTTCTTTTTTTTCAAAAAATTTTTTTCCTAAAATAACTCGTTGTAATCTCCTTTTAAAAATAACCCCTTTCAGTAACTGACAACATTTCCTCCTCACAAATTGGCAATTCAACTTCTAATAATAATATTTCTTTTTCTCAACAATTTTTTTCTTTCCAAAATTTTTCTTCTCCAATTCGTTTTTCTAATATTTTATTTTCCCAAAATTTATATTCACAACAAGATTGTAATAATAATATCTCTCTATCTTCATCATCCCGTCCTTCCTCCTCTTCTAGTGATGCTGAAATTATTTAATCTTTTATTTGTATATGATCACGTAAATAACTGTTATTAATTTGAAAATTTTTCGATTAACTTGAATGGTGGGGGGGGGGGCCAGACAGCGAGACAGGTCAATATGAGAAGGTCAATATTGGAGACAGGTCAATATTGGAGACAGGTCAATATCCAACATCCAGACCAGGTCCAGACCAATGTTGCTCCGCTCCTTTATACTGACATTTTGTGAAAATAAGGTTTTCCGGATTTAGTTATGAAGCATATACCTTTAGTTCGTATCAAAACAAAACGAATTAATACCGGAAAGTTTGAAAGATTCTTATAGAAAAGAAAAATTTGTTTACGTGTTCATTACTTTTTATCAAGACAATTTAAAATATTACTTTTCCCTTTAATTTTCATCATAATTTTCATTTTATTTTCTTTCCAGTTCCAAAATTTTAAATTTTATTTAAGGAGTTGTCCAATCTCTCGAAACAAATCCAATTATGGGAATTAAACAACTTGAAAGAATGCGCCAACCCCAATTACAACAACAACCGCAATTACATAATAACACTTCTTCTTGTCTAGACGAATACCCTCCAACAACAATTACTAATGGGGGAGATGTCCAACATCATGAAAATGACCCTCATTTTAACTTTGGATATAAGTGAGTTTTGAGAGGTTTTCTGGTACTCCTGTTGATTATCTTCACGGGGATTTATAGCTGTAACTATTTGTATTTGTGCACACTTACAAAATACTAGTGTGTTTTCTCGAATAATTACCCTGGCTGATGATTTGATCAGTCCCGCTGGTGGGGATAACTGAGGAAATACGGAAAATGTGTAACTTTTGGATACAGCTATGATGTTGAAAATATTGTACCTTAATTGAACTATTGGGGATTATCTACAAGTACCTGTTTTCCCAATTTTTAAATTAATTTATTTGTAAAAGACCGAACTTAAATTAAAGACGGGGTTGAAATAAGCTATAGACAATTTTATATTTTGATAATTTTTAATTTTATTAATTTTAAAATTCTAAAAGAACTTTTTAAGACAACGACCACCACCAACAACAAATTCATCATCATTTACAAGACCTTTATCAAGACAAAGTGCAAGTACTTCATTACTTAGTGTCGATTCTTCTTTACCCACCAAGACTAAACGAAATAGATTTAAACAATTATTTAGACGTAAATCTAAAATTCAAAATTGAGATTTTTTTGTATTGGCAAGAGGTTATGTTTGCTTTTATCAGGTCGTTTCATAAAAAAGTTCGTTCTACAAAAATGGGCATAGAATTTTTTGTAGATGTTCAAAAGCTGTGAAATTTTGCGTATTTATTCATTCGAGTGTTTCCTAATAGAACCCAAAATTTGAGAATTTTTGGTTCGGTATTCAGGGAGTTGTGGTCGAAAACACCGAAAATCTGAAAACCATCGGGGTTCGAGCCCACTCGTTCATATGTAATTGTAATATCGATTGTAAAATATCATTCGAAAGCTCTTAAAAATCTCTATCAGGAGGGCCTAAGTGCCGAAAAAATTGAATTTTTTATAAAATTGAATTTTGCTTGCATTAAATCTAAGTTAAAATGAGTATTTTAAACCTAATATTTTGCTCGTAAAGCTCTTCATTTCTGGCCTCCTAATTCATGCCGAAATACGAGTATATGACTTTTAATACGGTTTTTAAAGTATTGGGTAGAATTACAAAATTAAAAATTTTTTATGATTAAAATCGTTTAATCAAAAAATAATTTTTTTGACTAGATTTTTTAATTGAACAATTCTTTACATAATTTTTCTTTTAAGCATTTAGGCATTTAACTTAAAAATATGTGCATGACCTCTTTCCACCTCACGAAAATTATTATTAAAAAAATTTAGACTAGATTCGACCAATCTTTATTTTATCTTAATTTCCCTTATTTGTTGTTGCATTCAAAATTAATGTATTTAGCCTTATTTTTATTTACTTCAGCTCCTTTTAGAAAAAAATGGCAGCATATCAATTATATTTTTAGCCTTATTTTAATTAATCTTTTCCCCTAAAAATTTAATTCTCTTTTTTAATGAATTTCACTTATTATATGCCGTTCTTGCATAGATATTTTTTAAAGTTATAAAAATATATTTTAAATATTTAAAAATTATTTTTTATTATTTTAATGTTGTACTCAATATATTATTTTCAATTAATTTTTAAAATTAATGCACAATATTCTTCTTTTTCAACATTAAAACAAACTTGAAAATAATTTTTGAAACATAAAAACCAACTTCAAATAAATATACTTGACTAAAACACCTTTAATATAAAACTTGGAAATTGTAATATATTTAGGAAATTAAAAGAACAACTTTTTAAATAAAGCAAAGAAAACAAACTTTAAATAAACTTGCTTTTCTTAAAAACAAACTTTAAAATAAACTTTTTTATGAATATGTTGTTTCCAAGTTTGTTTTAATGTTTTTGAAGAAACAAATGTTTGTTAAGGTTGAATTTTGTGCATTAATTAAATGTTTTTGTTTTTAAGCTTAATTTAAACAAAAAGTTTTAGTAATTAAAAATGATTAAAACAAGGAAGAGACAACGCGTGAAGGATGAATTAAATGGTGAATTAAATAGTGATATTGAAACTGAAAAAATTGAAAACAAAAAATTAAAAATAGAGAAAGAAGAAACAAAACAAAAAGTCAAAAAACAATTAAAAAATAAGGAAAAAGAAGGGAAGCAACAACAATTTAATGAGGAATCTAAAATTCAACATGTTATTCGTTTGTCTAATGTTCCATATGGGTTTTTTGACAAGGAAATGAATGGATATTTTAGGTGGGAATTTAAAAAACATGTTGTTTTGTTGAATGAAACAAACATTTGAAACAAACTTTTCTCTGAACATGTTTTGTTTAAGTTTTATAAACCAACTTTGAATAAAACATGTTCAACTTTTAATATAAAACTTTGAAATATGTTTCGGTTAACAGAACAAATTTAAAACAAAAACAAACTTGAAAACATTGTTAATGTAATAAAACTTGTATTAAAACAGTAATAAATTAAACAAACTTTAAAATAAACTTTTTCGGAACATGTTTTTTTCAAGTTTATTTTAATGTTGATAAAAGTTCGAATCTTGTTTGTTTTTGTTTGAAACAAAGTTGCAACATTCAAAACAAGTTTAATATTTATTTTTAGTCAATTTGGTGATGTCAAACGTGTTCGTGTTATTCGGAGCAAAAGAGTGAGAAAAAATAATGAAATTGAAAAAATTTTTTTCTAGGGTTATCATACAGGCTTTGCCTATGTTGAATTCAAAAATGAAAAAGTAGCGGAAATAGCTGCAAAATCAATGAATAATTATTTGTTGGCAGAAAAGAAGTTGAGGTGTTCTGTTGTTGATCAAAATAGAATACCTAAATGTATAAGAGGAGGAAAGAGATTTGGGAAAATTATTGAACCTGGAGAGAATCGTAAGGAAAAAGAGAATTTTTTCGTTTAAAAGAGATTTTATTTTTAATATAAATTTCGCATTAAATTATTGGGAAGGGAAGGGATTGAAGGGGGGGGAAGGATTGAGTATAGGGGAGAAAAAGGGAGGAGGAGGAGAGGTACTTTTATTAACTACCCTGGGTAATTGTTGTTTTGACTTTCTGCTGAAATGAGTTATTAATTGAGGGAGGGCTTGAAATTTGAACATGTTTTAGGGCATTTCATGGGGTCAATTACTGTTTCTATTTATTGCTGGATGGGGTAATACTAGAAGTGGGGTAATTATTTGAGTGAGGGCAATTAATACGGGCTATACGGTATATTTATAATTTAGAAAAACCTTAAAAATAGATCTCAATGAAAATTATTTTCAGAAAATTTTTTAAAATTTTATTTTTTAAAGGTTTGAAGGAAACATTGAAACGTTTAGCGCCAAAAAATGAAGAACAAGAACGTGTTCGTTTGGTAATTTTTATTTTTATTGTAATAAATTTGGAAGGGTAATTTTTGTGAGGTTGGGAAAAAGAGGTGTTTTAATTAATTATTCCCTCTTTTTTAAAATTAAAAAAAAATTTCTTTAAATTCAGAAACGTTTTACCGAACAATTACGCGAGAAAATGTTGAAAATTAAAAATCTTGGTATTAATTATGAATTTAATTTTGAACAAAAGTTGGATAATTATCTCGAGAAGAATGGAATTGACAAAAATGATTTGTTTAAAAATTAAAGAGAAAATTAATTTAAAAATTGTTATTTTATTTTGGAAAAAATAAAAATTTATATTTTAGTAGTAATTATTTGATATTTTAGGAAGTTGAAAATCTGTTTGTACTTTCAAGGGAACATCTCTGATTGTGACCATGAATTTGATATATTGTTTGGTATAATTCGATAGAGGACCCCCGATTTCCTATTGCAAATTGATTTCCTTTTTCTTGTAAGTGATTTTGGGTCCTGAGAGTGGTGTCCGGACAATGCGTCAGTGGAAAATGCGTCAGTGGACAATCGGTCAGTATTGATAAAAAGTTATTAAAAGTGATGATGCAAAGAGATAAAAGATGATATTAAAAGATTAAAGATGGGATATAAGCAGATTAGGAGTATTTGAAAAAGGATTTTGGGGTTTAAAAGAGATATAGAGGGATTTGTTGGGATTAAGGCCGATATCTCGAGTTTGGGAGGATTAACAGAGATATTAAGTTATTTGGTTTGCTTAAGATGGAGATCAGCCGATTTGGAGGGATATCAGTCAATTTTTATCTCTTTATATCATCACTTTTAATCACTTTTTATCAATACTGACCGATTGTCCACTGACGCATTTTCCACTGACGCATTGTCCGGGAGCCCTGAGAGTGGTTGAGTTAATGAAAGAAGCGAGACATGCCTTTTTTCCTCATAAAATTTTATTACGAGTTTCCAAACACCCGGAAGTCTCTATTAAATTTAAAAAAGTATTATTCAATGTTTGGTAATAAATTTTAGTTTTCGAAAAAT
Organism: Meloidogyne arenaria; assembly: GCA_036172955.1. NCBI lineage: Eukaryota > Metazoa > Nematoda > Chromadorea > Rhabditida > Meloidogynidae > Meloidogyne > Meloidogyne arenaria. The sequence goes on along the minus strand of JARQAB010000012.1, from coordinate 4,497,200 downwards.
TTAGGCGTCGAAAAAATAGCCCTTCCTTCTCTAAACTAAGTCCACTCAAAGGGTGATCGAAAAAAGACCCGAGGCTCATTTTAGAGGAAATACAGTAGTTAGACAGGTATCCACAGTTTGTATTATTTAACCTCTTTTATTATAAGGTCGAAATCCTTGAGGTTTTTTCGGTCGAGTTAAAGGCTGGAATTCTTCAATGTTTGGTGGATTGGATGATTCTTCATGCGGCAAGTTCGTTTGTGTCCAGGTTTGGAATGCACCAAAGTTTGAATGATCAAATTGTGGATTGGATGATTGCCCATGAATTGAATCAATTTGTGTCCAAGGCTGGAATCTTCCAGAGTTTGCATGTTGAACATTTGGACGGTATGGTTGTCCATGAGTCGAATTCTGTGAAATGAAGCCGGTGGAATGTGTAGAATCTGGGGAATGCTGTAACTGTGGATCGTTTGATTCTTCATAGGGCGAATCCAGTTTAACGTTTAAATCAATTCCCATGTTTGGATGCAGAAAGTGTGGACTGGATGGTTGTTCATGGGCCGGCGAATGCTGAATGGCTGGATTTGATGGTTGTTCATGCGCTAAATTCGGTTGTCTCCAAGGCTGAAATCCTCCTTTGTGATTAAAGGATGGATTGGATGATTCTCCCTGGTGCAAATAATTATGTGACGTTGCCAAATTGTCCGATGTTGGGGCGATCATATTTCTTGAGGCTTCGAAAGATCCTTAAAACGGCAATTATTATTAGATAAACGGCAATTATTAATTTCAACATACTATTCTCGTCGATATTAAAAGAGGACGGCGTTGCTTGTTGGGTTGTAGGCAAATTTGGATTGTAAAAATGTTGAAAACTCTCATTTGCTGGAGGGTTTTGTTGAATATTTAGCATTGTGCCAGAATGTGAGGAATCACCGAAATTAATAATATTGTTTGGATAGTTTGGAAAGAATTGTTGATTGTTAGGGTAATGCCCACCAAAATTTGGGGGATATTGAGGATAATAAGGGTAATGATTTGTAGAAAACATATTTGGGTGTTGATGAAAATTTGTAGGGGGGTGGTGAATATTTTGTTGACTGTAGTACAAATGTTGAGGAGGAGGATTTGCTTGAATTGGGGTGTTTGAGTTGAATATTCCGGCATTAGGATTGTTTTGTATTTGCTAAAAATGTGAGGGGATTAATAGAAAAAAGAGGAATTGTTAGAATTGTGTCCGAACTTGCAAAAAGAAATATAATGACACAATCCAATAAATTTTTTCACACCATGAATATAATAGTTAGGATGTCTAGTGTAAACTCAGCCATTAAAGATTAGTCTTGATCAGGTCGATCGTTGCTGCATTATTCCTAACTATTGAAACTTTAGGTATTCGTATCTATTTTTGTAATAAATATGCTATTCTATGTGTTATTCTTTAAGTCAACGGTTAGACCGCGCCCTAGGGCATAACTGTTGTAGTGGTATCGCTATAGTAAAAAAGCCAGTGAAAGCGCCAGTCTAGGAGGAATCATACTAGCGCGGCTAGTCCCTGATTCCCGTCGTCTGTCCAAGCCCTTTCCACCTTCGTCTACATTGTACATATTTCTACACCGGATAAATTGTTAATCTTGTGCACGTCAACATCAGTAAATCTCGGACACCTCCAGTCGTAACAATAACAGGATTAATTTTATAAAAATACCTGTTGTGTTAACCTATTTGACGAGTTCAAAGCCCCACTTTCCTTCAATAAATACTCAATAGTATCCTTTTCAGGGTTCATTCCATAATTTTTTGCTATAATAATTAATAATAATAAATTAATTTTTATAAAATTTCTTAGCATTTCTTTAAAAATTTTTTTTAATTTTTTTATTCAAATGAAAAAAAATATTTTTATAAATAAAAATATTAAAAGGAGAAGCAAGACTACATAATAGTTGGCAAGGAATCGATGTATTTAAAATACGACCGCTGCTAGCAAGACATTTCAAAAAAAATTTTTTTTTCCTTTAATAAGACGCTCAATAGTATTTATGGATTAAAAAAAATTTTTTTTGATTGATTAATTAATTTGTTTTAATTTCAAAAAAGCAAAAAAACAAACGGAAAACGGTTAAAGACTTGAAGAATTGCGAAAATATTTAAAAGAGTTTATCCGTTATTCTAACAAATTATCCATAACAAATTCGAATGTTTTTTTTTGAATTTGTTGGGGATATTTTTGAGAAAATTGGGGATTTTTTGGGGAGTTTTTGATTTTCTTTTAAAAGAATAGAGTTAAAAGAGTGGGGAATATATTTGAATATTGAGTATTTTTGTTTTGTGGAAAGTTAAATATTAGACTTTCGCTACAAGTTCCGGTTCCGGGCAAAATTTCGGTTCCTGTGAAACACTATTATTGTATACGATGTTCATGCTGTGGAAAAATTCTTTGGATGGGAGATGGAATTGAACCATCATGGAATGAGCCCAGACCGAAGCACAACCGACTGTGCCACCATCCAACCCAAACTGGGTTATTTGTTTTCATTTATATTCATTCTGCAAGTACGGACACAACAACTATTAAATCTGTAAGGCCTGGAAGGTTTAAGGAGGAAAAGAAGAAACGAGTATTAAAGTTAAAGCGAAACTGAACCGAAAATCTTCGGTTTTTTGTTCAGTCTGAAGCTGACAACCCTACATAAATATGAAGTTACAAACTCAAAACAAGGTTTAGTGTGCCTAAAAAATTAAATTATAAAAATTAGCCTTTAAATAAATTTTGAATAGAAAAATATTAAATAGAAAAAAAAATTTTGGGAAAAAAGGGGGGTTGGTCGCTGGCCATGAAAACTGTCCCTTGTTCCACGTAAAAACAAAACCTAAATTGGTAAATATAGAAAATTAACTGTTAATTTAAATGGCTACTATATGTACATATAAGACATTTTAATCTTTCCAAAGTCCAAAATGTGTAAATTAAAAAAAAAATTTTTAATAAAAACAAATTTACCTAAAAAAAGTTTATACAAATTAAAAAAAAAAGAAAATAAAATTTAACAAAAACACAAACTAAACTTTGCCAAGGCTTTAATCTCGAATTTAAATCCGCATTTTATAACAAAAATCCGCATAAAATTAAATAAACTGAGGAATTTTAAAATATTTAAGGCGGTAGGGATTTACTCCCTCTTAACTTTAAATTAGGTTGTTCTTCCTGCTCATTATATCGTCTTAACACTTCATTGACGTTATCCTGATTGTTTAGTCTTCCAAAGAAGAATAAACAAAATAAAATGAAATGAACAACAAAAAAATTGAAAAATAATTCATTTTTAAGATAAAGATTTTTAAAAATAATTTTTTTGAAAATCTATTTAAAAGTAATTCCAAATATTTTTATTCCAAAAAAGAGAAACTGACACCGCCTCACATTTTTTCAAACTCCGCTTTATTCTCGTCTACTTTTTTGGTCCTTTCATTCACGATTTTAGAAATTTTTATTATAATTAATATTCCTATAGCGGAAGATTTAAATAACAGTAAACAAGAGCTATTTCTCTCCTTCAGCTAGTGCAAAAGGCGAAGCAGGCCAAGGTACCGCAGAGCTATATGTCGTTCAAGATTGTCGAATTCGGGACGCCCCAGCACCCCGCTGAATCGCTTTACATAACCTTCAATGTGGGGCCTATTTGATCAAAATTTTCACCAGGAAAAAAATAAGAAAGCTGGCGGCAAACTAAAATTTTGTTTTCCATTTTCCGGCCCCTGGAAATTGAAAAACCATGGGGGTCAAGTTGATCTTCAATAATTTTTGGAAAATTTTTGGCCAAATTTCGAGTGAATATATGAGGAGGTTTTTTTAGTTCCCAATGGACTATGGGCACATTCCCGCAATCTATGTGTACAGAATTTACTGAAAATTAAAATATCTCAAAGGGGAAATAAATCTACAGAATTACTCTATTTAAATTTGAAGGTGTATAATGAAAGATAGAGGGTCTCTAAACTTTTAGCCGTATCAACTAGACTTGAGAGGAAACTTTGCTGGCTTAACAATTCTTGGTGGGGATTTTGGCAATTCTTGTTGGGGCTCTCCTTTAAATGAGGGATTTATATATTACAGAATCTTTGATCATTTACGTCAATTTTTTATTGCAAAAATTTATCCTTTACACTATTTCTTCGACTTTTCTTCCCGACATGGCAAATTTAATTTAATACTAAAAATGTCCTATTAAACAAAGACTCATTTTATTAAAAGTTCAACTAAAAATCAATGGCAAAATTATTTTTAAAAATTATTTTAAAAAATTTTAACTTTAATTTAAATTTGAATAAATTTTAAAAAGGCTCTTTAAGCTAAGTTGGAATATACCCCCGCGCCCCAGATACCACTCCAAAATTTTTTCATTTGGCAACTTAAATTTAAAAACAAATTAAAATTTTTAAGTTGTCGGGATCCCTAATAAATATTATTTAGATTTTTAAAAAGTTCAAAAATTTAATAAAAAAATTTACCAAAAAGTTTATACAAATTTTAAAGAATTAAAAAAACAAAATAAAATGCCCACAAAAACATAAATAATAAGGGAATTTTAAAAACATAGAAGAAAGTCCATCACTTAAAATAGTAGATAACTTTAAAAAAGGTTGAGGGGGGGGGGGGGGGGGGGGGGGGAGGAGAGGGGAATAAATTTAAATAAATACGTCACTTCTGCCGAAATCACACAGCACCGTCTCAACGATCTGAGTTGAGACGGTGCTTGAGACTTTAAATAATGGGGGAGTAAATTAAATAAAAAGGAGAAAGGTTAATGCACAACAAAAAAATTTTACAAGCTCCCAAAACAAAGCAAAATAAATAAATTTTAAATTTCCTTTTAAAAAACCTTAAAAAATGTAGAGTCTTGTAAACAAAAAAATTGTGCAAAAACCTTTTGTTTATCTAAAATATTAGAGACCGATAAACGATATTCTTATCGTTTTATTCTCGTTGTGGATCAGGTTCCAGTAGACAAAAAGTTCCGATTCCATTAAAACATTAAAGAAAAATATCGAAATTTTTATCAAAAAACCTTTCGATCCACATATATAGTCGGTATCGATAAACGATATTTTTAAATGATATATTGTATCGTTCCGATCTCTAATTTAAGGGAGAATTGGGACATAAAAATAAATAAAAATTGGTTGGACACTCGGTAAGGGGTCTGCATAAGCGACACTTTCGAATTAAAATACCCCTTCACTTTTAAATACAAGTAGGGTTGTTTAGATTTGAAAACTTAAAATTTTGATATTTCTCTCCAAAAATTAGGCAGTCTTTATGAAATGTTAAAAACCAAAAATTTTTGAAAATACGTGATTCCCTAGAAAATCCTTCAAAATAAACCCGGTATTTAACTAAACACAAAGCAGAAAACAGGTGTTTTAAAATTTGAATTAACCGAAAACTGGGAGTACAGGTTAATAACCGGTAGAGTGAACAACCCTAATACGAACCATAAAAAATAACAGCTTGGATATTTACTGTCGCCTTCTTTTCCATTTCTGGAATGCCTCTATCTTTTGAATAAACGTGGATTGGATGCTTCATACCAGGGGTGAGCGATTTGGTTTCCCTTTGCGTCCTGCTTTATGTGGAGCCGGTCCGTTCAAATCAACATTCATAGCTTTTCGTGCACGCGTCGTTTTTGAAGCTTCAGAAGTCTTTTGAAGATTACTACCTTCATAACGACCATCATTTAAATGATATTTTTCATTTCCTTCTGTAAAGTTAAAAATTATAAAGTTTTCTAAATTAATAAAATTTTTAAATTAATTGTTGAGTTATAATTAGGAATGAGAGCGGCAACTTTTTCTCATTTTTAAGATTTAAACTTAAAAGTCTTTCTGTCCCCAACCTATCCCCGAATTTTTTGGCAAACAAAATCATAACAAAAACCAACTTTTTATCAAATCTATTTAAACTCTCTTTTAACTTTGGTAAAATTAAAAAAATTATTTCAGAAATTGTGGTCGGGAAAAGTGGATTTTAGTAGCTATCGGTTAGATGCCCACAAACCGAGTGCCAGCCAAATTTGATCGCTTTAACTTTTTGAATTCAAGTAAATCTTATATCATTCGAAAGCTATTGATAAGAGGAATCTTTTTCAAACTTAATGGGATCAAGTCTGATCACTCGTTAAAAAGTAATAACCCGATAGATGTGAAAAACACCAAATGACTGGACTTATTGTGGTATAACTTTAAATGAGTGATCAAACTTGATCTAAGACATATAGATAGAAAGCGACCCATTTCGTTTATTTAGAAGTTTAAAAATCTAAAATTTAATGTTTACACATACGATGAAAGTTAGTAGTTGGATTAAGTAGACCAGCAACTGTAAATTAAAAATGTTTTAATTTAAAAATTAATATAAAATTTTGAGTTTTTGAAAGAGAGGGGGGCGTAGTGAGAGGGGGGAGGGGAGGCGTACGGAGTGAGAGGGGGGCGTACGAGAATATAAGGCTATTATAAAAGCGGCGATAGGTTTTGCCTATCAGACTGGGGTGTATCTCGATAAAATCGAATTCGATAACTGATATTCTTGTTCGAAATCTTGACTCGGCCCACTTTTATATTTTACCACATAAATTCACACCGACATTCGCTGAAAATAACATTCAGCCTAATTTTGATTTGAGGGAACTCAAAATTTTGATTAAATTATTAAACTAACAGTGTTGATCTCGTTGTTGTTGTCCTTGCTCATATTGTCTCATTATTTCGTTAATATTTTCTTGATTCCAATCGACAGAAGAATAAACAAAATAAAATGAAATGAAGAACAAAAAAATTGAGAAATAATTCATTTTTATGGGAAGGATTTTTAAAAAATAATTTTTCTGGAAATCTAAAATTAATTAATTTCCATTATTTTTATTCCAAAAGAGAGATTAATTAAAAGTAAAGGAATAAACCAAAGTCGGTGGTTTAATTGAAAGAATTTCTGGGTATTCAAAGTTTTTTTCGGTATTTATCCATCCCTTAATGTTTTCTATTAGTGATGCGGTAATAAAAAGTATCGCTTGGGTAGCTTCTAGCAAGCAATTTTAAAATTGAGTTTGTGAAAGGAAATTTGTAAGTGGTTGTAATTGTTGTTTAGATTCTTTCCTTATATGCGGCCTTTTTTGGGGAGGGATTTAATAAATAAAGAGGAATCGAAGCATTATCACGCTCGCTTACATAAAAACGCAAGACGCAGCGGAAGACGCAATTAATGTGAGCAAGTGTTTTCTCTCCTCCTTTCCCCAAATCTTTTTCGCCGGAAAACGCGCGCGTTTCATTTATAAACGTAGCTTAACGATTGAATGCGCGTTTAATAATGGCTTATAATGGCAATGTCGTTAAACAAAATTGCTCGTGGCATTGTAAAATAACTTCCTTATTAATTTGATTGATTAATTAAAATTAATTGATTTTGACTTTTTTTTATTTAAAAAATTGATTTTTAAATTTTAAATTAATTGTTTAAAACCCCTGTTGGGCATTTTGTTTTATCCTTTTCCTTTTGTTTTGCTCTCTAAATTCCGAGATTACAACTAAACTAAAATCCCGGCAGATGAAGACTTCGATCTAATACAAAATCTGACCTTTGTAGAACCTACATTTTAACAAGTTTTTGATGACGAAAATTTAAATTTGCTCGATGACTGTATATGGAAAATAATGATCACATTTGAGGGCTTCCGTATATGCTTGAGCAATTTTTAAAAATTTTACTGGAATAACTCACGCGGGAATAATCCCTCAGTCCCGCCAAATTCCCCATCTTAAACTTGCGGATTCCCGCGCGAGTAGATTGTTTCTGGTTTAGGACTTATCATAAATGTGGATATAATTTAGTCGGCTCATTAACAATAAAAGGGCTAGCAACGGTTAAGGATGTTCAACCAATCTACATATATCGATACTATTTCAATTATGTATAAGAAGTAGCCTTGCTCATGCCATTTTGGAGAAAATTAAGGTTTTCCGTTTATGGCCATGAAACATGTCCTAAACCTACGTAAAAATAAAACTTGATTTATGGCTTAAGGGGCTCCCATACAAAATCTCTATTCCTTAAAATCGCTATTCCTTAAAATCTCTACTAGGCTAAAAATGCTTAAAATCTCTATTCCTTAAAATAACTATTCCTTAAAATCTCTACTGGGGTAAAAATAATTAAAATCTCTACCCCGCGAAAATGGACGGTTGAGTCTCAACTAAAGTGTACCATCTGCATCTTTCGCTGGAAAAACCACTTGGTAATAGATACGGATATGGATACAATTAATTTGAAAATGGCTGCGGATATCCGCCTGTATCCGCCGTAAATATCGAAAATATAATACGCGACTGCTTCGCTGCGGTCGTGTTCATTTTGCTTGCGGTGATCGTATTGACGCGGCTGCTGTCGTTCTGCTGGACATGACCTGGGTTCAACCACAGCGGCAAAAACTATTCAAGCAAAATAATACCAAAAGATAAACCAGAAATCAGAAAAACGTTTCCGCACTGAACGTTTGCACTCAAAAGGCTTCCGAATGAAAAAATAGACATTTTATCCTATTTTTGGCCGTGTAGAGATTTTAAGGCATTTTACCCGTGTAGAGATTATGAGGAATAGAGATTTTAAGGAATAGATATTTTCATCATTTTTAGCCGAGTAGAGATTTTAATGCATTTTAGCCGCGTAGAGATTATAAGGCATTTTAGCTGCGTAGAGATTTTAAGGAATAGAGATTTTGAGGGGGCACGGGCTTAAGGAAATGAACAAAAGTAAAAGAAGACAAGTAACCAATTAACCGTAGTAAAAATGCACGGGCAATGAGTTGGCCGTTTTATAAGGACACTGAGTTGTCTGCTCTCAGTTGCCCTTAGATTATTTTTTCTATCGTCTTTCAGTTGTTTCTCAAATTGTTTTTGCATAAAAATCTATTTTTTAAAGCGTTCACCTTCCATTTAAATCTCTGCCGAAATCACACAGCACCCTCTGAATTGTCCCATTTTTGTCCTACTCTAAATTGGCAACTAAATTGCCCCCTAGTTTTTCTAATTTTGAAACTTTTTCTTCTGATGATGAGTCATTCTTAAAGTTTAGATACACAGCAATTAACTAAATTATAAAATGTCCAACCGTCGTGGTGGTTTTGTAGAAGGGAAAGTCTATGTTGGTGGTTTACCTGAAGATGCCACATCCGAGGAGGTTCTCCAATTTAAATCTCTTCATTTCCCTCTAAAAATTTAATTCTCTAGTTGGACGATGCTTTCCATAAATTTGGACGAATTCGTAAAATTTGGGTTGCCCGTCGTCCTCCAGGCTTTGCTTTTGTAGAATTTGATGATCATCGAGATGCGGAGGACGCTGTACGTTCAATGGATGGAACGTTTGTTAAATTTCCTTTTAACCCTGATTTTATCGTTAAAATTCTAATTTAGACGCATTTGTGGAGTTAAAGCAAGAGTTGAACTTTCGGTTAGTGCTTCTGGACGACCTAGTGGAGGGGGACGAGGCGGCTTCCGTGGTGGCGGTAGTGGTGGATATGGCGGTGGTGGTGGAGCAGGAGGGAGAGGATATCGTGATCGATCTCGTGATCGCCATGATCGCGACCGGGACCGTGATCGTTCAAGGTTTATATTTCAACTAAAAATTTTTATCGAATATCTGTCTGAATTAGGGTAGGAACTCTGCTTTTACTATCATTAGTAGGGGTGTTTTAGAGTTTGGTCTGCTCGGGTCACTTTTTTCGACTTGTTCGATTGATCCGGGTCAATCCGAGTTTTGGGGTATTCTGAAAGTCATGATTTTTTGCTTTGTTCGGTTCGACAACCTAATGAGGTTTCTTATAGGTGGTTAATTTAAAGACAACGTTTGGAAATTAAATCTTCAGGGACGGCCTTATTATATTAGCTTTTGGATTTTTCGGGATATTAGCTTTCTCTGATTACTTAACTGCGGATTAAAAATATTTGTCCGCACTTGCGTACTTAGTTAAATCTCACATTATTAGAAAAATTAAAAATCCCCAAAATATCTTAAAACTTGAGGAGTGCTGTTTTCAGCATCACACACACAACCACCCAAACATCTCACCATCAACCAACCATCTTTTCAACCTCTTCTCATCTCAACCCAAACAATCCATCATTTTCTCAATTTGTTCACCCAAAATTTAAAAAATTCGGCTCAGCATTTGCCAATGCCGGATAGAAAAAAATAAATTTTTTTTTGGATTTTCCTTGTCTCCTTTTATTCATCTCTTTTTGTGTGTTTTGTGAGTCATCACCAGCTCCTCATCCGCAACTTTAAATCAGATATTTTAAACAAAAAAAAGACAAAAATTCTCTCAACTTCTCTTCACAAAAATATACAGATCTCGCTCGCCATATCAACGTCGTGGTGGTGGTGGAGGAGGGGGACGTTCATACTCACGATCACGCTCTCGTTCACGTTGATGATGTCAAGTGTTTGTGTTGAGGAGAATGATTTTTTTGGAAGGTTATTAACATTTACTTTTTATTCTTAAACAAGATTTCTTTTTTTCAGTTCAATATTTGTTACTAATTGAAAGAACGATTGAAATGATTTTCAGCATATTTTTTTATTTTTAAATGATTTTGCAATGCTTTTTACCAAAAATTGTAATTTTTGTATTTCGAATTAATATGTTGTTGTTAGGCTTTTGGTGTTTAAATCTTTCTAGGCAAATGTAATTTCAGAGGAATATGCGAGATTTTGACGATTAGGGATTCGACTTTAAGTCAACTTTTCCCCATTATTTTATTTTTAGGAACCCAAGATAAGTAGAACCAGGCATTAAAATGCTCCAAAAGCTTCTCAACTTCCAATCCCAACAATGTTTTTTTTCAATGCTTTTTATAATCCTTCAAAAATGCTTAATAAAAATCCCCTAAAGAAAATTTTTTAATTTTAAGATACACAATAAAGTAGCAACACAAAATGTCAAATTATCCCATAATCACATAAAATTCTCATTTTTTCTGCTTATCCTGACCCTTTTCTTTATCTTCTTTAGATGTCCCAGCAGTTTTGTCAGTTTTCTTATCAGAATTTGGGTATTGTGTTACTTTAACCTCTTGGGATTGTTTACCTCTTTGATCAACCAATTGTTGTAGACGAGCCTAAAATTAAATTTTAAGAAAAATTTTACGGGAATGGATGTCTTTTAAAAATATTTTCTACACCTTTGAAACCTCTGGCCCAGGTCCTCCAAAATTCTCAAATCTCTTAAAAATTCACCCTACGGCCCTCCAAAATTCAAAAGTGAATTTTTAAATGATCAGCCTTCTATACTACACAAGTGCCCAACATAACCCTCCAAAATTTCCAAAAAAGACAAACCGGATCATTCAACAAATCCCCAACAACTCCAGCTCCAGCAACTTTTTGTCCACCTCCTCCGTCCTCTTCAGTTTCCATTGGTGTTGGTGCAGGTGTTGCCATTGATGGAGAACGTGAACGACTAGGTTGTTGACTTTCAGTAGCTAAAGATTAAATATGTGAAAATTTATAAATAATCCCTATTGTTGGAAAGCATCTCAAACTAGATTTTAAAAACTAGGGTTGTTTACGGCCGATTTAAACCCGAAATTTTGATTTTTCTTAACAAAACTTAAAATGAGTGATTCTTTAAATAATTTACATAAAATAAAATCGATATTTAAATAAACTCAAAACCGAAAATTGGGTTCTTAAGATTAGGACTAATCAAAACTGGGAGATATCGAGAAGTGAACAACCCTAGTAAAAAGCAAAGAAAACTCTTAACCAAGAATCTATGAATGTTTTGTCACTATAGTCGATCTTTAGCTTACAAAATAACTAACCATGTTCAACAGACATTCGAAGAGCATAAGCCATTTGCTCTTCTTCTGTCATTTCTTCAAAATTAATTGGTGGAACTTGGGACTTTTCAGCCGCATCAGAAGTTTTCTTTGAACCTCCCTCATCCCCTCTTTCTTCTCCAACATCCATTGCATTATCTTCTTCCTGTTGAGGTTGTTCTTCAACTTGTGGAGGAGCGTCCCCGCCTCCTTGTTGTCTGACACGCTGCTCTTCCAACGAGATTCGAAGCGCCTAAAAATGAAGAAAATTAAAGGGAATGAATTGGTTTGGGGTTCCAAAATTTTTTATTCTAGAATAGTAATATGTAAAATTCGAAAAAGTGGTTGTTGAGTTTGCTATTAAAATACTATTAAAGAGGAAGCGAGAGCAGAAACTTTTCATAATACCATCCCTTTAATTAAATGGGAAACCGTCAAAAATTGGGAATATGGGTGGAATTGAACGTGTCTCTCATTTCGGATGGCTGATTATTGTTAGGCGCTTCAGTTTGGTATTTTGATGGGTTTTGGAGTCAAAATACCAAACTGAAGCGCCTAATAATAATCAGCCATACGAGGTAAAAGTCACGTTTAATCCCACCCATATTTCTAATTTTTGACGGTTTCTCAATTTAATTAAGAGGCTGAATTTGAAATGTTTCAGAAAAAACAAAAATTCAAGAGTGAAAGATTTTAACAAGTCAAAACACAACAACCCTCCAACCAAAAAACCCCCCAAAAACATTTTAAAAAATAACCATAGCCAATTCCGGATCATCCTCCTCATTAATACCAAAATCAGCCCCAGCTCCAATATTCCCACCACCCTCACAAATAGGCGAGCGAAGTATTGCATCATAAAGTTTAGTATCTCCAGCAGGAACAACCAAAAGATGAGAGCCTTGGCCGTCTCTTTAAGGAAAAAATTTTTTTAGGAAAAATTTTGAAAAAATAAAAACTAACGGTCCATTCAATATATTAATAAAATCGGAAACAATTTGGTTATTTTCTGCCATAGCTTCACCAAAAAGAACAAAATCCGCATTGACCTTTTCTTTTTTAAGTTTTTTGGCGAATTTGAGGAACTGAAAAAGAAAAGAAGAATTATTAAAAAAATTTTTAATAAAATTCTTAAGGATTTGTTTAGAAATTTGTGGCAAAAAAATTCCAAAAATTTTATATAAACTGGAAAGACAGAGGAAAAAACCATTTAAGAAGAACCCCAACATGTTGTTGATTTAACTACTTATAATATTGATAGACAAAATGTTAGACAGGAAATGTCGGGAATACAAAAAGAAACCCTGAACAAAAACTTAGGATTTTGATTTGAAAGGTGGTTCCAGCCTTTGGAAAAGAAGATATTCGAAATTCTATTCTATCCCCATGACCTATAGTCAATCAAAAATTATCTAAAATAATTAGTAAAAACCTCGATTACCGAATCTTTTTCCGTTAAAAGCTGATCCAATGGACTTCCAACAAAAACAATTATACGCATTTTGTGAGTGCGGATTTTACGATGTTTTAAAGCCAAATAAGCAGTTTTAACTCCGGGAAAGATTTTTGTAGAACCCTAAAAATTAAAATGTTTTTGGATCTCGGCTTTAGTTGGAATCACGCTTGTAGCCCTTTACAAATTTTTCCTGGCTACGAGCCTGCTTGAAATCATTAAAAATGAATCAAAAAATGGAGGAATACACTTTTAAAATATGTAAAACGAAACTTAGTTCTGATGAAGATTCAGACCAGACAGTAGCCAGGAAAAATCTTCTGGGGTGAGGGGGCAGAGGGGGGGATCATTTTCGGAGCCGAAGGCGCCAAAACCTCTATTAGTGATGCAAATTTTCAACCAACCCATTACGCTAAATAACCACCTTAAAAAATTCCCTGGTATCTACACAAGATAAAATTGTACCAAAAAATACCCCAATATTTATGTCGAAAACGGGTAGGGATAACGAAAAATTAGCAGAGAATTAAACAAATACAAGCTACAAAAACCATCAAAAATCCCATAAAACTAACGTTAATTTCCAAACTGTGCAGACGAACCATTAATTTCCGATCATCAGTCAATAAAGAGTTTAACACCTCCACACGACTTAAAAAATAAAAAAAAAATAATTTTTCTCCAAAATTTTCAAAAAAAACTTTGCAAGAGAAATTAACCCAACAGCATTTTCCGGATTGCTTCGAAGTTTGTAATGAACTAAAGCACGGACTGCTTCTTGTTGACAATTAAAACGAGTTGGTGGAAGGTCCCCATTACGCATCCATTCAGAATTGTCAATGCTTTTTGAAAATAAAAATTTTAAAAAATTTTTTAAAATTAATTTACCAAATCATTGTACTTTCCTGAGACATTTTTCCTTTTGAAAATTTTTTAGAAATAAATAACAACTAAAAATAAATTGCAAAAATAAATTTTCAATATTAACAAAAACAAATTTAAAAAATTTAATTAATTCGAACAATTAAAGGGCAGGGACAGGGAATTTCCTGGGGGAAAACAGGGAATTTCCTATTCCGGTTTCATCCCGGCATCCTAAAAAAGCCGGGAAAAAGGAGCCGAAAACCGTGAAAAGGGACCGGGCTCCAATGCCTTCCGGTCTCTACGAATAACTCAAAAATAATAAAGTTCGGAGACTCTAAAAGTAAAAAATTAAAAACGATTACATTATTTTAAAGCACCCGGTTCAGTGCCACTTGCTAACAAGTGTTTTTACTGTAGGTTTTATAAATAGAATTTTTTCACAAAATTTTTTAATCCTATATATAATTTTAAGGGTACGGCCCACCTTGTCGCAGGCCACCTTGTCGCAAGCTTTCCTTTGCTTTTTATTTTAAGGCTGGCCTAAACTTTGCTCGCCACGTGCCGACTTCATCCCACGGCTACAACGATTGGAAATACGAGAAGTTTTAGAATTTTATTTTGTTTTTTAGGTTTTTTTAAAATTTTTTTGATAAAGTTTTTAAGTGTTTTTTCCCTTTTATTCTTTTCTCTTATCCGGGTAAATTCTGCAGGATTTTTTAGCAGAGTAGGATAGATAAGATTTCTTACACTGTGTAGATAAGAGATCAGACAATGGCCAGATAAGTTTTGTCAAATGGTAGATATAAGTTGTGTCTTTGGGTAGATAAGATCTAGATCATGTGTAGATAAAAGCCTCAGACTGAACAGACAAGATTTCAAAAACTGGGTAGGTAAGAGATCCGACAATGGCCAGAAAAGACTTTTGTCACTGGGTAGATACATATGAGTTTTGTCATATGTATTTACTCTTTTTAATCTCAATAGTCTACTTACTAACTAACGGCCTTTTAACAAAATTAGAAAAATAATTATTTTATTCTAAATTGAAGATTAGTTTAGTAAATTGTAAAAGAATGAAAAATAAAAAGAGAGATCACTTTTAAATTATAGCACAATTATTCTATTAATATTTTTTAATCAAAATTCATCTCTGTTTGTAAAATTCTCTATTCTGCAATTTTATGCTTTGAGTTGCAAATGTTTGGTGAGCCCTCTGAACTGACTTTTTCAATTTTGCACGTTTATTCTGGAAAAAATTGGGAAAATTATTTTTTATAAACTTTACTTAATTGTATAAGGGAAACAATAAAAAAGAGTTGCAAATTAATCAGGAGGACTAAAGATATTAATTTTTATCCACAACTATCAGAGCTTCGTCGGAACCGCAAATTTGCCCGGAATAGGAACTGAAATTTTGATCGGATCCGGCACCGGGTCTAATTTTTGGTTCCGGACCTGAGCCAAAAAATCCCGGAACTTCCGACCTACCGGAACCAGAACTTCCGGCAAAGCACTACTCCATATACAGGCGGACTTGACTAGTATGGATATTGTACATTTTTAAATCTACTAATTGTTCTGGGTGAGAGGAGGGCTGACTAAAAAATACCCATAAATATATTATATCTGGGATGGCCCTGATGTATTTTACAAAGCCAAAGATGGAAGCTGAAGTGGTCCCATCAATGGTATATGGTAGATCGGAAGTTATTCCATCCCAGTATATTTTCAGGTACACATACGAGGTCCGACTTTATAGACTCCTTTCCTCTTTCCTTTTGAGGAATATCATTTCATTCCCTCCCCCCAATCACTCTCTCCCATTTTCCCCCTATTAGAATGACAATTAAATATATTTGCCGCTCTTTATTTTTATTTTTTTCCTTCTAAATATCCGCCAAAACAAATCTACAAGTATTTATTTATTTACAAACTACTTTGGTGGCGCCGTCAAACAAAATATAATTACAAGACGACCCTTTAAGAGTTTTTTAGTAAATATTTTAAATAGATTGTTATCGTTAAAATTAAATGAGGGGAAAGAAAAAAGAATCTTTTTTTTCTTTTTTAATTGAGAGAATAGCAAAGTAATTTAATTGGAAAATTGGCCAATGAATTTTAGAGGAATTTAATAGAATTTGGAGTAGTTAACGTGAGGGGGGGGGGATGTTTGGGCGTGAGATATTTTCTTATTGACAACTGAAAGTCTATTCCCGGTGCTTGTACCTTGCTTGATACAAGCACCGGGAGTATTCTAAAGTGTCTTGTACGAGTAAGAGGAAGGGTCGAACGAGATTGGGGATAGTGTTGGCGGTCCAGAGCTGAAAAAAGGGGATAGTGTTGTTGTGATTGGGGGTTATTTTGATCGGAGAGTGTTCTCCTGAGCCGAATGAATTCCGGATATCTAAGAAGTTCAGTTCGGATATCGAATCCGGATATCCGGGGATATTCAGCTGCTACTCTAGGTTACTATATGACAGATAGGTCGGTATATCCGGTTAGATTTTAGAGCCTGTCTTGATTGTCGTTACAACAGGAAACGACAAAACATCCCAGTAACCATACAAAGCAAAAGAAAGGATGACCTTCAAAGTAATCTCTAGAGGAGGTTTGTGTAGATCTTCTGGAATTTATATTAATTCAAAAAATCTCTTAAAACATTAATTTCCCTCATTTATTATTTTCTTTAGGCAAAATATTTTTAATTAGGTAAATAATATTTTTTTCTATTTTTGCAACGATCTGTCCAATTTAAGAGAGAGAATCCATTTATTTAAAGATAAAATCATTACAAAAATTTTTTTCTTTTCTGCGCTCATTTCCCAATAAATATATTTTCAAATAATGAGGGACAACAAAAACATAATAAATGATTAGCAAAAAGGTTAAGTAATTCTGACAAGCGGTAAATGGGCATAAATTAAAGAGAAACAAAAATACTGTCATGTAAAAAGGGGAGACCCCAAAAGATCGACTTTTGATATTCAACAGTATAAATAGAGGTCGGCACGGGACAGGATCCCGTACAGGATTTTACAGGATTCTGTCCCGAAATCTCGTTTTTTAAGGGACGAACGGGATTTACGGGATTAATCCCGTGGGATCCTGTCCCGTAAAAAATTTTGAAAAAAATCCCGTTACGGGATCCCGTGAAGCGATTTTGCCGACCTCTAGTTATAAATCTAATGGTACCTTTTAATCCTAATTACATTTTTTAAACTTTAATTTTCCATCGCTGACTAATCCCTATTTGAGATAAACCTCATTATAATGTCAGTCCTTCCAGCACACAAGAAGAGGATATTTTATAGCGAGACTTAAATGAAGTTCAAAAGGCTAAAAGCCTCTTTTTTGTGTCAGACGAATCTTAGACTGGGTTAATATCGTCTTAATGAATTCTTCCGGAGAGAAGAAGGAAGAGGATTTAGAAAAATTTTTTAAACTTCACCTGAAACCAAATTTTAATTTGCGATTCATTTAGCCCCAATTCATGTGCCAATTCTTGTCTTCTTTTTTCAGTTAAGTAGCGATTGGCAATAAATTGGCCTTTTAGCCGTTCGAGCTTAAAAAATTGAAAGTTTTCTGTTCCGGTTCCAAGTAACATTTGAGTCTCCAAGAATCAATCAGAATTTTACATTTTTAGCCCAAGCCCTCACTTATCCCATTTCTCATTCCAATTTATCTCCAAAATATCCCAGATCCTCTATTTAGTCCAATTTCTCAGTTATCCCAACTTAAGGCTGCCCAGAGTTTGGGACAATAATAGGACTCTAATGTACCTGCTCTACAGTAAACGCAGTCCTAGGCCTTTTATCCTCCTCTCCAATATCTTTTTTCTTTGATTTTCTAAGTCGAGAACCTAAAGCTATAAATTTTAAAATTATTTTAAAATATTTTTTAAAAATTTTTCTGACCTGAACCGGGCCTATCAGAATAACGAGTACAGAAAATCCAAGGAGGTAAAAATTCATTACATTTATTTGTGCAACAACCATTTAAGTTATTTTTGGGAGATAAATTTGTTGATAAATTAGTGTTTATTTCTTCGGTTTTCTTAAAGAAAATTAAAAAATTTTAATGTTTTAGGGCCGATTAGCACAAGAATTTAAAATAATTAAGGGGTTATTAAGGGGCTAGTTAATGCCTATAGCGTCTATAGCAATTCTTCTTATTTTAGTGATTGGTAATCTTTAACTTATCCCACTTCTCAAAAAAATATCTAGTAAATATGGGATACATGGTTGGTATTTTGAAATAACAGGGAGTTCTAACGTTTGAATTAAGGTAGCTCCCCGACCCCTGTATATACACGAGTTTTTTTTTGGCAAAAACCCCGACCCGACCCCCGAAAGCTCTATCCTGACAAACCGATCCCCAACACTTCCGACTCCGAAGGCTTGGGAAGTTACCCCAGTTTGAATTGTTGAAAAATGATATTTTGGATAATTTGACTTTTCTACCATAACTAGAAAACCCTAACCAAACTAACCAAAAAATCAGAAATTTTCAGAGGACTTAGATATCACACTAATAATTACATATTCTAAAAAGCACCCCCTTTTTAGAATAATCGTTCCCTTATTATTTTATTCAACTTACATTATTTAAAATTCCAAAATCTGGCTGTAAAATATTTTCAATACTAAATTTTAATAAATTTCTCTTTTCTTTTTTCAAAAAATCTGATCCACAAAAATCAGAAGTTGAAATATATTTTTGAAGGGTGAAGTCGTCAAAATTGTCAGAAATGTTTGGATGGAATAAATGAATTTTTTGTAGGGAAAATTGTTTTTGTTGGGGGTGGGAATTTGTTGTATAATCCATGTATTTTTAAAATGGAAAAAATAAATTTTAACCAAATTTTTCTTTGTGTTTGTAAATGCTAAAATATGTATTATTAAAAAATATTTTAAGTTTCAATTAGATATTTCCCCAAATGGCAAGTTATCCAAGTAAATATGGGGTAGTATTATTCCAATAAAAAGGCACTCTCTAATAGAGAGTGCCTTCTCTCTCTCATACATTTGATAATGAGGCAGAGAAGGATACTTTCTAATAAAAGAGATATTTATAGTATGCCACTAATAGTAGAAGGCCTCCCTAAAGAGGTTGGATGTCCAAAAGGACTAGGAATCGTCTAATATATTAATACAAACATTTAAATTAAAATTTATTTAATTAAGGGACAGCTCTTGCTCCCATAAACTTTTAAACAGCCCATCATAGACTATTTTTGGGTCGCTTATAATTTGATGGGACGCCTAAAAGTCCATGTGACGCTTAAAAGCTCATGGGACGCATGTCCTAAAGTAAAGCTTTAAGGGACTATATGTGTCTAAAGAGGATAACCAAAATCACTTTAGGTATCCAAAATCCTCAACCTCGCATTTCAAAGATTTAATTTTCTCTTCCTCACTCCGTTAAATAGAACAATTAAAAGGAGGTAAAAACTGTGTGGCAGGAGAGGGTAAATAGAGTGTAAATATTTAGTAGCTATTTAGATATATCTTCTACCACAATGAGAGAAATAGACTCTTCTTTGAATTAAACAACAACTAAATAAAAAGGGTCCGCCCATCAACAACAATTTAGGTAGTTGTTAATTCAATGTCAATTAAGAGTTTTTAAGGGAAGGAAAGGAAAAGGAAAGAGACATATATTACTGTATTTTAAAATTTATTTTTAAATTATCTTTAGAAGAAAAAAAATTGAGAAAAAAGTTTAAAGCTACAGGGGGTCTTTAAAGACTTGTTTTTTATAAAAGAAAAGTTTGTTAGCCATAATTATTTCGGTAGGGTAGGGACACAACCGGTTGTTAACCGGTACCCCCGGATTTTGGTTAATTCAACTTTTAAAGAACCGGGGTTCGGTTTTGAGTTTTTGTCAAATATGTTTTATTTTGGGGGAATTTGTAAAAAAATATATTTATAGCAAAAAGTGTCCACAACGCGTTCTTTCAATATTTCCTTGAACTTAACATTCTTTGTACTCCAAAGTTTCAAATAAAGTTTCCCGAAATATCTGTTACTATAAAATTTATAGCGTAGCAAGAGTCGATAGAGAATCAACAAAATTAAATCTTGGCGTTCTGTCAACTCAAAAAAATCATTGCACATAACAACTCTACTAAATTTTCAGAAAAATATTAATTAATCTAAGAAAAGTTTAGTTATTGAAAGGTAAAAACTTATGTTTTTTGAATAATAAATAATTTCTCGGTAATATATTTATTTTTAGTTTTTAGTTACCCCTATTATCAGTTGCGTTAAATCTTGTTTTTCCTTTCCTCCCTTATTTTAACCTCGATTAAATATTGTTAGGCCGTAAATAATTCAATCATTAACCGTTAGAAAATTTGAATGAAAATGTAAAAGAAAATTAAGGGATCTTTTAAAATAAACTGTTCCGTCTTGAGCCCACTCTGTCACGGGCTATAAATGAGTTTATGAATGGACTATTATGTTCACATTTAGCTAGTTTAAATCATCAACTCTTACCACTTTAATCGAAAAAAAATAAATTTTTGCCTGCAAAGAAGCGGGCACACGAAAATGCCTCGGTCCCATCTTTCTTTCTCTCAGATATCGAGGATTATGAATGTTACTATTAGCAAATAGTTTATTGTATATTTGACAGTTTAATCGCTTCCTGAAGATTTTTTAGGGGACTTTTTTAGGGGAAACTTAAATTAGAATGTTAAAAAAGGGAAAATTTTTTTTGAATAATTTTTCAAAAAAATTTGTTGAAAAATTAATTAAGTATACATCTTTTTTTATTAAGTTATTTGAGGGAAAATAGCGGCAATTGAAAAATAAATATACAAGTCAAATATTTTTTTTCTTTTTTTAATTGAATAGATGGGTGGCAGATAAATAAATAAATAAATAAATATTCGGCACATTATTTAATTTTCTTTTTTTTTATTTCAACAACAACAAGATTGACAAGACGGCAAATAAATTAAAAGGAAAGAGAGGCGATTTAAAAGAGATAATAACGGGAAGGAATAAATTATTTGAGAAAAAGAAGAGGAAAAACAAGAGCAATTTAAATTAAAAATTAGCCTCAATAAATTAAAAAAACTTTTAATTGAAAAAAATTTAAAATTTTTTGGTTAGATAAATACTAGGGGGTGTTCACAGTCGCTTAATTGAACCTAAAGAGAGGCGATTTAACCTAAAACCGGGGTTAAAGATTAATGATTCACCTAGAGCATTAGTCGATGCCCCGGTAGCTCAGTGGTAGAGCTCCTAGTATATGCGGTGAATGAAATCTCCTAGCAATAATTGCAAGGAGGTCGCAGCTTCGAATCCTGCCCGGTGGCTAAACTTTTGCTAAACTCTTTCTTTAATAACCGGTATAATAAATAATACTAACAAATACAGTCGACTATCGATACAACAAACTCGAGAAAAAATTACTTTGAATTGAGAGGTATGGTAAATCAAGATATAAATTACTATATCACAAGATTCTAAACATATCTCATTGCAAGGAAGAAGGAAGATTCAGCTGATTAGCATTTAAAACGCTTATAATGCAAGGGATTTGAAAAGGAAGATGAGTAAAGCAACGCCGATAGCAAGCCAGTGGCTCACTGAACTACGGATCAGTTGATTGAGCTACAAGGGGATAAACATTTCCCTCCCCCTTACTACTTTATATTGACAATATTATTTCCCCAACCCCATTATATAAGGTCATTGTAGGACCTCGATCATTAAATATTCTCTCATTCATCTAAAAAATTTTTCTTTACTTGCCCGAGCTCCCCTAAATTTTCTCCAATCAAAACGAAAATTTCTATCTGTGTGAAGAGTTAATGCTTGTTTGCTTTAGTTCGGATAGTCTTCAGGAACTTGAATAATTTTCATAAATGGAAAGTCACCAAACTGGGAAGTCACTTCAATTCTTTTTTAGTATTTAATAAATAAAAAAAGAAAAGAGCTTGTGGTGGTCGTGGCCGAGTGGTTAAGGCGTTGGACTGCTACTTTATTGTTGTTATCCAATGGGGTTTCCCCGCCAGAGTTCGAATCTCTGCGACCACGGATCTTTTTATTTCTTGGTTAATAAAAGTTGATTTTAATATTTTTTTAAACTTTTTGGCCCTTTTTGGCCAACTAATAAAATTTTAAATTTTAAACAAAAAAGTACCGTATTTGCTCTAATTGAATGACAGTCATTCTATTTTTCAATACCCCAGAAATTTGTCATTCAATCATTCTATTTTTCATAGGTTAAAAATTAGGGATAGACCTACTTTTTGTTTATAAAATTCTAAATTTATAATTTGAATAGTAAATTTTCCTCCCAGTATCACTATAAATTTCAAGCAATTCTTGTTTGCAAGGTTGTTGTTGCTAAACACCCAAATTTCTATTAAGTTAAGGCAGCAAAATCAAAATTTCTGACACATTTGCGAATTTTCCACGATCCCACTTATTCGTGAGATTGTGGAATTTGAGTGTGATATTAACAAAAGACATTTAGAGAGATTTGGAGTGATATTGATGAAGTTGAACGGATATTGATGATGTTGTAGGATATCGAGTTTTAAGGAGAATGATTTGGTGGGATATCATTTTTTGTCGGATTGGAGTGGTGTAGATTTGAGGGATAAGAAGAGATATACTCAGAGATTACTTTAGAGCGGTAAATGTCTAGTTTACTCCCCACCTGTCCGCAAAGAGAATACGCACTTTTCACTCATTTCCTTGCATTTTTTCTGCAAAGAGTGGCGCCCATTTTTCTCTAATGTATGTCTCTCTAATGTATGTATCAGGGGTGCAGCGAATTGAATTTTGAAAAGCGAGAACGAGAAAACGAGAAGCGAGAATGAAAATTTTAAAGCGAGAGCGAGAAGCGAGAGGCGAGACTACCAAAAAAGGCGAGAAAAAGCGAGAAGCGAGAGGCGAGAAGCGAGAATTTTAAAAAAATTGTAAAAATTTTATTTGCCTAAATTAAATAGTATATTTTTTAGAGTTCGAACCCGGGCCGGGCCCGGACCGGTTTTTTCCGGGCCCGGTGGCCCGGAACCGGGTATTTTTAAGAAAATCCGGTTTTTCCGGGCTAACCGGTTTTTCCGGTTTTATCCGGAAAAACCGGCCCGGGTGCGATTTTGAGAAAAAAAACCGGGTCCCGGGCCCGGTAATTTTTTGCCGGGCCCGGAGAGTCGCCTCCGGCGGTGAAAAATAGTAAAATCTGGCCCCTTGGCTTCCAAAATTCTCAAAATTTTTGCCTGCGGCGCTGAAAAAAGAAATTTTGCTCCTTGGCCTTAAAAATTCTCAAAATTTTCGCCTGCCGCGCTAAAAAAAGAAGAAATCTGGCTCCTTGTCCACACAAATTCTTAAAATTTTCGCCTCCGGCAGTAAAAAAGGAAGAAATCTGGCTTGTTGTCTTTTCAAAATTCTCAAAATTTTCGCCTGCGGCGCTTGAAAAGTTGAAAAGGGATTTTTATTGATATCGGGGGATTAACTCAAATTCTCTCGATATCCCTATTAATCACCATCAGTGGATTTAAGTGAAATCAGTGGATTTAAGTCTTTTTTATAATCACATTCTTTACAGAATGCAATTCGTCCAGAGAGTGTGAAATAATTCCAAATCTTTGACATCTCATTTATTTATTCCTTGAAAATAAAAATTAGAAAAATAAAGGGATAAAAAATTCTCGCTTAATTCTCGTTTTTTTGAGAAAAAGCGAGAGCGAGAAGCGAGAGGCGAGACTGCCCAAAAAGGCGAGAAAAAGCGAGAGGCGAGAAGCGAGACGAGCTGCACCCCTGGTATGTATGCCCTTTGACTAAGGAAAGGATAGGTAGAGAAAAATAATTAAATAATTAGATTCCATCTAAATAAATAAATTTATTTTATAAATAATCAAGGAATTATCTTCACTTAAACATTTGGAACAGCTTGCGATTTAGAATGGTTCTCGATAGGGTTGGACACAACCGGTTTTATCCACCTCTTTATAAGTTAAATTTTTCTTCCCTAAGGGTGTTTTTGTAAGATCGAGAATTGACTACATATATTTTCTATCCACTTATGAAGATGTTGAAAAAATCTCCATAAATGGATGAAACTTAAATTATACCTTAAAAAAGAGATATTACAGTTACCTCCATTATAATGGCATTCTTTGTACTTAAAAGTTCCAAAAAGTTTCCCAAAAAATTTTATCAAACATACCCAACATCAAACCGCTAAATGATTCCATTAATAATTTTTTAATTAATAATTCCTCAAATTTCAGATTTTCTGTGTTAATATCAAAAAATATCTCTCATAAGGATAAAACAAAAATTACTAGTCTGTGATTTTTGTGGGAAAGAGTGTGGGGAAGAGTTAAGACCTTTGTCTCTCGGATAGCTTTCAGAGAAGATAAATCCAATTTTTTGTTTTTTTCTGGGATAGAGATGAAGAAACAACACCTTTCCTTGTTTTCTAAAACTTGACTTGAAATGTTGAAAAGAATGTCCATAAATAGAAAATTTTTAAATCTCCTCATTCAATTATTAAATTCTATTCAGAAAAATTGCTTTGAAATTATTAAAATACATTAATAATTAATAAATAAAAAGAGAAAAGAGCTTGTGGTGGTCGTGGCCGAGTGGTTAAGGCGTTGGACTGCTACTTTATTGTTGTTATCCAATGGGGTTTCCCCGCCAGAGTTCGAATCTCTGCGACCACGAGAATTTTTAGACGATTTTCTTGACTTTTTGGTCATAAAACTTTTTGGTCATTGGAGTTTTTGTTTTTAAGAGAGCTTAGAGAGTTAAACCGTAACATTTTTAAACGTCTAAAGATGGAATTTTAGAAATAAATTTGTTTTTTGTTGCTTAAAATTAATTTTTTAGTGTTAAAACTTTTCCGAGTTTCTCTATCAAAAAAAGCTGGGAACGGGAAAGAGGTGACACTTTTTTATAATTTTTGGGAGCATAAACTTTAAAGGACACATGGATTATTTTTTAAGACTTCTTACTCCGAACATCTACCCCCGAACGCTTTAATTGAGAGAAACAAATATACTGTAATTTTAAAAATAATTTTATATAATTTGCTATTGATTTTTATTATAAAATTTGTGTATAATTTTTGAACAAAAAATTATTCTTTAAAATTTTTAGATAACAAAAATTTTTAGATAAAGGCATTGAAAAAAATTTAAAGACAAAGAAAATGGGGAATTGACGTAAATCAGAGAAGGAAGTAAAATTGATTTTATAAATCGGTAAAGGGGTTGTTTTGGCGCCGACAGATTTTTATCTTTATAAAAATTTTAGGAAATATTTTTTATGGCTATCTAAGGGTATACCGTATTTACTCAAATAATGGGTGTGTTGTTTATCAGGCACGTTTTAAATAAAAAGTTATATCCAGTTTATCTTAATCAATTCGGCTTCTCAATCAAAGCATAGAAGATCCAGAAATATGAAAAAAACAAAAATCTGGGCTCTAATTATCAATGAACAAGATAATAAAGTAAATATTTCTAAGTGGGATGATTAATTGGGATGATATTATATATCTAATTAAGATGATCACATTTTATTTATTTCACAATAATAATATAATAATAATATTTATACGCACCAGCGCGACGATTTCAGACAATAAATATGTGAAAAAAAATAAAATTTAAATGTGTGTTGTGATATAATGTGATAAAATAAAAATTACTTAAACAACAAAATAAGTATCTTAAAATTTGTCAAGTAGTCTTTTATGGTGATCTGGAAGCGAGTCAATAAATTGGGATAAACCATATGTGGCCAAAAGTCTTTTAAATTGATTAGGAGTTGAATTGCGCATATAATACAAAAACTTTTTAGGGAACTTTCTGGCATGTTACCGTATTTCTTAAAATATAGCCCGCCCCTCTTAAATAAATAACCCTTGAAGGATGGTTGAAATTAGAATATCAGGGACAGCATTTCAAAAAAAACAGCATGCCTATTTTGGAAAAAAGAATCAAACAAATACCTGAAGCTTTAAAAAGTTGTAAAATAAAAATTAATTTGCGCGCCAAAATTTTTGGTCGGCGCCCAAAAATTGGGATAAAATGGCATGTTGATGGATATTAATTTTTTAAATTTAAATTTTATGTAGTATGTAGTTATAATTTTATATACTGAATAAGAGGAAATTTTTATTATATAAATAATCCCTCATTTAATGGATAAAGATAGAACATTTTTGATTTTTCACTAATTACTAGGGTCTCATTTAGAGACCGGAATATCCTGCTGGACGGTATTCCGTACTGAAATACCGAAAAATACCGATAAAAATTTATCGGTATTCCGTACAGTATTTGAAAAAATTATGTAATTTATCGGTGGATTTGCAGGGATTAAGGGGATTTGAATGAAAGCAAGGGATTGAACGAAAACCCACTCAAAGCCAATTAATCCCAATAAATCCTTAGATACCCATGTTAATCACCTAAATCCATTCTTAATCACTACTATTTCCTCTATATCCCTTCATTTAAATCAATATTTTCAGCGCCGAAGGCGAAAGTTTTGAGAATTTTGAATTCTAGGAAGGTTAATTTCTTCTATTTTTAGGCAGGCGAAAATTTTGAAAATTATCAAAGGACAAGAAAAATTTTTTCCCTTAAAATAAAATAATAATTTAAAATTTTTATCGGTCGGTATTATCGGTATTTTAGTTATTTCCATACCGTAAAACGGTATGGAATACCGAAAAATACCGATCAACTTCAAAATTTTATCGGTCGGTATTACGTACCGTACTACCGATACGGAATACCGATAAATACCGAAAAATACCGTCGAAGTACGCTACCGTCCGGTCTCTGTCTCATTAAGTCTCGTTGCTGTTATAGACTCTTTGGTATATTGTCTATAGAATATAAGATATTTGGCGCCCCGAAAATGCCCCAGTGAACTCTCCCGTTTCCAAATTTCCAGGACCCAATAATTACGTACTTTTCTTTTGAAATAAATAATGTTGATTTATTTTAGATTTTCAAAAAAATTATTTTTTAAAAATCCTTCCCATAAGAATGAATTATTTCTCAATTTTTTTGTTCTTCCTTTCATTTTATTTTGTTTATTCTTCTGGCGATTGGAATCAAGAAAATATTAACGAAATAATGAGACAATATGAGCAAGCAAAACAACAACAAGATCAACAATGTTAGTTTAATAATTTAATCAAAATTTTGATTTCCCTCAAATCAAAATTAGGCTATATATTATTTTCAGCAAATGTCGGTGTGAATTTATGTGGAGACTGGACCGAGTCAACTCCTCAAAAATTAATTTTAAGACTGGACCGAATCAAGATTTCGAACAAAAATATTAGTTATCGAATTCTTTCGAGATATCCCCCAGACTGATAAACAAAACCAATCGCCGCTTGTTATAATAATAGCCTTATACACATTCTTGTAAGCCCCTCTCACTCCGGTCTCTTTCAAAAACTATCAAAATTAATTTTTAAATTAAAAAAATTTAATTTACAGTTGCTCATTTACTTAATCAGAATAACTACTATGGTATGTGTAAACATTAAATTTTAGACTTTCTCCTTTCTATTTTTTGATAAAAGATTCTCATTAACCCTCTAAATTTGCAGGCTATATATAGCCTAACACTACAAATAATCTCTGAAATATTTAATTTTTACAATCTTTTCCAAAATAAAAGTATAAACCCAATATTTGATTAAGTTTGTTTGTTTTGTTTGCCAAAAAATTAGGGAATCGGCTGGGAGACATAAAAACTTTTAAGTTTAAATCTTAAAAATGAGAAAAAGTTGCCGCTCTCATTCCTAATTATAACTCAACAATTAATTTAAAAATTTTATTAATTTAGAAAACTTTATAATTTTTAACTTTACAGAAGGAAATGAAATATATCATTTAAATGATGGTCGTTATGAAGGTAGTAATTATCAAAAGACTTTAAAAGATTCAAAAAAGAAGAAGAACGAATCGGCTTCACAAAATGAAGCAGGGATGAGCGCAAAAGCAAGAGACAGAAAACGCAAAACGCAAAAACCAAGTCGCTCACCCCTGGTATGAAGCATTCAATCCACGTTTTAATCCAGAAATGGAAAAAAGGGCGGCAGTAAATAATCCAAGCTGTTATTTTTTATGGCTCGTATTAGGGTTGTTCACTACCGGTTATTAACCGTTACTCCTGGTTTTCGGTTAATTAAGACTCTAAAACACCTGTTTTCTGCTTTGTGTTTTAGGTAAATACCGGGTTTATTTTGAAGGAATTTCTAGGGAATCACGTATTTTCAAAAATTTTTGGTTTTTAACATTTCATAAAGACTGCCTAATTTTTGGAAAGAAATATCAAAATTTTTAGGTATTCAAATCTAAACAACCCTACTTGTATTTAAAAGTGAAGGGGTATTTTAATTCGAAAGTGTCGTTTATGCAGACCCCTTACCGAGTGTCCAACCAATTTTTATTTATTTTTATGTCCCAATTCTCCCTTAAATTAGAGATCGGAACGATACAATATATCATTTAAAAATATCGTTTATCAATACCGACTATACATATATGTAGATCGAAAGGTTTTTCGATAAAAATTTCGGTATTTTTTTAACGGAATCGAAACTTTTTGTCGACCTAACCCTGATCCACCATTACACCTACTGCACAGTCGTAGGAATCAAATAGCTATATACTTTACAATAGTCAGCAGGGTCTAATAAATAAATTTTTTTT
Organism: Meloidogyne arenaria; assembly: GCA_036172955.1. Taxonomy (NCBI): domain Eukaryota; kingdom Metazoa; phylum Nematoda; class Chromadorea; order Rhabditida; family Meloidogynidae; genus Meloidogyne; species Meloidogyne arenaria. Next base: position 4,468,323 of record JARQAB010000012.1, on the reverse strand, counting down.
GGAAGAAGGAATGTAAAGGAAGGAAGAAGATACTAAGCGGGGTTTAAGATCAATTAAAGTAGCTAAATTGGTAGAGCTAGTTTTTAATGTCTATTTAAATGGAACCCTTTTTGTCGACCTAACCCTGATCCACCATGACAATAAAATGACAAGAATATCGTTTACCGATCTCTAATACATTAAATGAACAAAAGGGTTTTGCACAATTTTTTTGTTTACAATGCTCTGAATTTTTTAAAAGATTTTTTGGAAGGAAATTTAAAATTAAAAGTTGCCTATTTGTTCTGTATTAAGAGCTTGTAAAATTTTTTTGTTGTTCATTAACCTTTCTCCTTTTTATTTAATTCACTCCCTTTATTATTAAAGTTATGGGGGAATATCCCCCACCGCCTTCCATATTTTAAAATTCCTCTGTTAATTTACATGTTTTTGTGGGCATTTTATTTATTTTGGTTTTTTAAATTTGTATAAAATTTTTTGAGTAAATTTGCTTTTATTAAACATAAAAAATGTTTTTTATAAAAATATACATATGTATGTAAAATAGTCAATTAAAATTTTCCAAATTTAAATTAAAACCTTTCATAATTCCCCACTTTTAATTTTTAAAATAAAAATAAAAAAAGAAACGAAAATGGCGGAAACTGTTTAATAGCCCCAATTAGAGGATTGGGCCATTTTCAAAAAACGCGATGAAAAACCAAAAATCAACACAAACAACACAAGATGCAGGATTTAAAATTAATTGTTTTTTAAGTTTATCCGAAAATGAGTAAAGCAGCTGGGCTACGGACTGATGTGTTATCCATTACACCACGCTGCCTAGTGCACAGCCTTAGGAATTAAATAGCTATATGCTTTACAGTTGTTATATCGAGATTTGCCTAATAAAAAACAATTTTTTAAATTTAAATTTATTTAATCTAATTTAAATATTTTATTAAAATATATTTGTTTAAATTTTTTAAAATTAATCCTTTTTTTAAGTATTAAATTCATCTTGTAAATATATAGCAATATAATATCCAGTAAGAGCGAGGTAAAAGTTTAATCCCGGGCAGGCTTCGATCCTGCGACCTCCTGGCAGTTATTGCTAGGCGCTTTCGCTCACCACGTACAGGTGCCAACTGAGCTACCGGGACGCTGCTTTCACCTTCTCTTTTATTAGATCTTAAACCCCCGCAGTCAGCGTTTTAAATGCTAGCCAGCTGGATCTTTTCTCTCTCTCTCTTCCTTACATCTCCATCCCTACACTAGACCGGTCCCTCGGTCTTTGCGCCAAGACCGATCAACCGGCGATCCAGCTGGAAGCAAGTGGGGTTGCCGCCTGGGAGCACCAGTAAGAGCGAGGTAAAAGTTTAATCCCGGGCAGGCTTCGATCCTGCGACCTCCTGGCAGTTATTGCTAGGCGCTTTCGCTCACCACGTACAGGTGCCAACTGAGCTACCGGGACGCTGCTTTCACCTTCTCTTTTATTAGATCTTAAACCCCCGCAGTCAGCGTTTTAAATGCTAGCCAGCTGGATCTTTTCTCTCTCTTTCTCTTCCTTACAATCCTCCTATAATTAATTTTGTTTCGTCTTTGTCAACAACATTATATCTAAGAAAAATATTTATTAAAATTTTGTTAAATAAATCTTTTAAATATGGAAAGAGTTTAGTAAAAGTTTAGCCACCGGGTAGTATTCGAACCTACGACCTCCTTGCAGTTAGCGCTTTCGCTCACCATATACGGTAGCTCTACAACTGAGCTTCCGGGGCATCGACTACTCTTTTATCCTTTAAGATCGTTTAACACCCGCCTAAGCGTTTTTAACCCCCGTCTTACAATATTTATAAGGCTTTTTTTCTTAAAATAATATATAAACCGGACATATATGTATAACCGTCGACCCGGACATCAACAATCCATGTTCGTCATTCGTTGAAGGGTCAGAACCAGCGCACACGTTCGACATCCCCTTGGCTGCTGTATGAGCAACTCCAGAACGGGAAGCGGCAAACATGGTAATTTGAGTTCTCGAGTTGTCGGTTTGGATAGAATTGAACGAAATCTAAAGCACGTTCAAATTTCAAAACTCGAATAATTGTCCTTCAAAAAATTCCCATCCCACGGTAGAATTGAAATATTAATTACCCAAGGGAATTAATCGAGCAGATATGGTTTGGATATCTATTTGGATATCTACACATATGTAATTTTGCCCTAAGATGTTTCAATAATAACACTTAAAATTTTTGAAAAAATTAATTAATAAATATTTATTTTTAATAATTTATTTTTATTTATTTCTCTTATCTTTTCCCATAAAAATAAAACGATTGTTTTGCAATAAAAATCAATTTTAATTTTTATTTGAACAGCTTTATTTTTATTATTAAATTGTTTTCAAATTTAATATTTATGTATTTACTTTAGTTTAGAATTTTTTGAAAATATTTACATAAATATAGTTTTGACGATTTAATGTAAAGAGGTCGTCGTTATAGAGAGATCCCATTTAATTCCGATTAGGGAAATACAGATACCGATCAACTTCAAAACTTTACCTTACCGTATTCTGTACCGTATTACCGAAGATTGAAAAGCATCCATAATACCGAAAGATAACCAAAATTCCGAAAAATACCTCCGCTAGTGAGTCTGAGCTAAAATTTTATTTTTAGGTTTTTCATAAAATGTTCAAAAAAATATTTTTCCTATTAATTATTTTATTAAATTTTAAAATAAATTATTCAGTTATTATCCAAACAAGTTATGGAAATTTGGAAGGATTTATTTATAAACTTGAAAATGGAAAGTCTGTGAGTGGTTTTCTAGGCATTCCTTTTGCTGAAAAGCCTACTGGAATTTTAAGATTTGAAGTAATTTTTAGTATATTTTTTTTGGGATTTGATTAGACTAACAAATATACAGTCCTCCCCATAACTATACAGCCACCCTATTTTTCAAAATTTTTCCCGCTTAAATATGAATTTGGAAATTTTTACACTTAAATATAATAGACAAGCAGCAAATGGACCGATTATTATGCTTTTTCAGAAATTATCAGGTTTTATTCAGTTATTTTTCACTTTACTTGACAAAATTACCCCCACATAACTATACGGCCACTTGTATTTTCGACCTTAGGAGTGGTCCGAAAAATCTACAAAAATTCCTGTAAACATATCCACTGATATGTATAGAAAATACAAAAGAAATGAAGTTCCAATATAATTCCTTCATTGAGATCTGAAAACCCGAAAATCAACGGAAAACCGGGTTAAACGTCTTTAAAAAATATTTTCGACCCCTTACAGGTGAAATAAAAATTTTATTTTGGGCTTATTTGAAAGCCCTTGAAATTTGCTACAAGATAGCATCAATTCCATTTTCCGAAAAAAATTCACCTTGAAGACATAATGTGATAAACTTTCAGGTCATAGAAATCACTCAAACGCCCCCCCCCCCCAAAAGTGATGAAAATGTAACTTACAAACTAAACTCATTATTTCTCAAAGAATAGTTTTTTATGGATAATGAGATGAAAACTATCTTGTAGCAAATTTCAAGGGCTTTCAAATAAGCCCAAAATAAAATTTTTATTTCACCTGTAAGGGGTCGAAAATATTTTTTAAAGACGTTTAACCCGGTTTTCCGTTGATTTTCGGGTTTTCAGATCTCAATGAAGGAATTATATTGGAACTTCATTTCTTTTGTATTTTCTATACATATCAGTGGATATGTTTACAGGAATTTTTGTAGATTTTTCGGACCACTCCTAAGGTCGAAAATACAAGTGGCCGTATAGTTATGTGGGGGTAATTTTGTCAAGTAAAGTGAAAAATAACTGAATAAAACCTGATAATTTCTGAAAAAGCATAATAATCGGTCCATTTGCTGCTTGTCTATTATATTTAAGTGTAAAAATTTCCAAATTCATATTTAAGCGGGAAAAATTTTGAAAAATAGGGTGGCTGTATAGTTATGGGGAAGACTGTATGTATGATGCTGGCGTGGGTAACACAGCCAGCCATCCTTTTAATTGGAATGTTCTAAATAAACTCAGGTTTTATGACAGCTTAGATAGAGAGTTAATTATTTGACAAGACAATAGACTAGTACATTCTGCTGCCTTACATCCCGTAAATCTTCTAATAGAAGCACGGTCTCTAATTGAAGCACATCCTACGAAAGGATCAAAAAATAAAAGCCCACGTGCTTCAATTAGAAGATTTACAGTAATTGTCTCTCCGCTTAAGCATAAATAAACTAAATAATTAGTTTAGCTATTTAAACCCTGTTAATTGAAAACCGGGATTTTAAAAAATTAAAACTAATTTTTGGTTCTAACCGAATTTAAACTACTCTTTCTCCATACTAACAATTATTGATTCCCCTTTATATGAATTGTTAAAAAAGCCTTTGTAAGTGTTTTAATTAAAACAAAAAATTAACAAAAAAATTTTTCCCTGCGGCGCTAAAAATAATATTTTATATCCACAAATAATTTCTAAATTATTTTTGAAAATTTCTTGTTTTCTTTAGAAACCAAAACCTCCTTCAAAATGGGAAGGAATTAAACCAGCAAAAGAATATTCTCCAGCATGTGTCCCACACGCCCTTCCAATTGGTGATGAAATTTTAAATTTAAATGTTCCTTTTGATGAAGATTGTTTGTATTTAAATATTATATCTCCAAATAGAGAGGAAGATAATGTAAAGAAATTTTTTAATTACAGTCAAACTTGATTAGAAAATACATTTACCCTATTAAAATTGTAAATAAAAGGGCATTTGCTAAACGATCATTTAAGATCTACTAAAAGAGAAGCTGAAAGCTGAGTCTCGATAACTCAATCAGTAGAGAGTTTCGGGGGGCTGCTTGCCTCTTCTCTTGAATATACTAGTCTGTAAATAACTTTAACGAGGTCAAAGGATGCCGTACATATGCCGTACAGGCCAAACGTTTACATATCTCTTACTGAATACACACTTAAATTTTGTTTAAGTGATAACTTCTATTTAAGATAACCTCATTATAATATATAAATTTTCATTCCCAGAGGGTATTTTATAGTCAAGTTTTACTGTAATTCAATTTTTTGTCAGGAAGAACGACTTTATCCAGTTTTATTAATAATTCATGGTGGAGCTTTTGAAGTAGGAACAGCAAGAAATTATAATTATAAATTGTTGGGAGAATATTTTGCTAGTCAAAATATTGTTGTTGTGACTGTTCAATATCGGTTAGGAGTTTTAGGTAAAATTACTAATAAATATATTAAAGAGATAGGGGAATACAAACAAAATATTCTTATTTTATTTGGTTATTCTTCGATTTTGTGGATAATTCCTGACAAAATATCTACTTTAGTTGACATCAAAAGACCCTTTTATGTTAGTTATTGCTAAAAACCGGCTTTAATGATTGGCCGTTATATGAGATAGTGGAAAGTCTCCATAACAGATTTTTGAAAGAGATAGTAGTGACTTTAGGTAAACTAAATTTTAAGTTAGCTACTAATTTCATCGGTTAAGAGGAGTTGTTTGGTTTTACTTTTGAGTGACTAGACCTTTAATTGTTTAAATGTTAATACTGGGGCCAGTGCTGTTTCGAAACAAAAAATCTTCGAAAGTCGAAATTTCGAAACAGCTCTGAATGGGACTAGACTTCATGTCAGTCCCTTCTTTCCTTCTCTCCTGCCCGTCCCTCCTTTCCCCCTTATCTCTTCCTTTCCCTTCCCTTTCACACCAATTACTACAACTAAAAATTAATATTTTTGTTTTAATTAAAAAGGTTTCGCTTCAACAGGAGATGAGGAACTTCCAGGCATATTTAAATTTAATTGAAAATTTTGGAAAAATATTTTTTTATTTTTAAAGGCAATTTAGGTCTATGGGATTTATTGTCCTCATTAGAATGGATAAATAAAGAAATTGACAAATTTGGAGGGGATATAAACAAAATAACTTTGTTTGGTTATTCTGCTGGTGCTGTAGCTGTTTTTTCTTTAGCTATTTCCCCTCATTCAAGAAATTTATTTAAACAAGCAATTCAATTAAGTGGCTCTCCTTTTAGCCAAACAAAGAGTGGAACTTTTGTTTTTAATGAAACTAAAATTTTGGGGAAAGAATTAAATTGTTTAGAAGAGGTGGTGGAGGAGGAATGGAATAAATCAAAATCTTTAAAGTTAAAAGAATGTTTACGTTCTAAAAGTGTTGAGGAAATACATGAAGCTATGAAGAAAATTGTTTGTTTTTTTATTTAATTTGTTGGTCCTTTATCCCAGTGTTTTCTTGTGGTTTTGTTGGTGTAACTGGAGTAGCCGATAAGACATAAGTGAATTCTGAAGAGTGTAGAAAAATTTCGCAGTGAGGGATTAGAAAGGAATGTTCAGTCCTAAGAAACAATTTGAGAATTGGGTAACTTTCAACTCAAGGAAGAACAAATAATCTTTGCTTATCTATTAGTGATGTACGGGAGAAGAAAAAACTCGGGAATCAGGAGTCGGGATCGGGAGGCCAAAAACTCGGGAAATTTTCCCGAGTCGGGATCGGGAGTCGGGATACCCGAACATCACTATTATCTATTATGTACTTATAACCTGTGGAAGTTTGATAAATTAGGGAAAAACGGTCTACTAAGCAAACTATACATTAGCTTGCTTATTAGTCGTTTCCCAATGATAAGTTGGTTGTAATTTTAAGCTGGGCATGTTAAAATATTCAAAAATCTAACAAACTTCTACCTCAACATTTTTGCCCTCTTTGGTTTAATTTTTAAAAAATATTTTCTTTAATTGGCAGGGCCCGTCTAGAGCTGACGTAAATTTTGCAAAATTTGGAACAAGAACATCAGATAACGACTTTTTTCCAAAAGACTTGATTAGTTTAATTGAAGAATCACCTCCAAAGCCAACAATAATGGGGCATTGTACAATGGATTCTTTGGCCTATAGTACTGTTTAAAGGAACTTATTATAAGACCTCACTAAAGGATACATTTAGTAAAACCGCTGGGCTATAGCTATTTCTCCTTTAGCTAAAGGTGATACAATAATTATGATTTTCACGACTAACTGACTAACACAGAATTAAACACACAGAGACTATGAACGGGAGCAGGCCATTGTACCGCGAGCCCAATGTACCGCTGAGCTATAACTTTGTTCAAAATTGTCTAATCCGTGGCGCCCTGATATGGTTCGATTCATCTGTTTGAGCCACATCGAACCATACCAGGGCGCCACGGATTCGATAATTTATAACAAAGTTATAGCTCGGCGGTACATCGGGCTGTACCCACTATGAACAGATAACGCTTTAAATATCATGTACTCAACAACCCTTCCGGATATGGTAAAATTTCTGTTCGTGTATCTGATCAATTATCCGGGAATATTCCAGAATTCTTCAACCCTCAATTATATCTTATAATGAGTTCCAATTTCGTTTAAAACTATTTAATTTTTTTCAATTTTAAAGCCTTAATTCAATCAAAAAATAGCAGTGTAACCCAATTTTCTGTCCCTATTGAAAGAATTAAATATTTTGGACAGCACGATTTTAACCATATTGTTAGGTCAATGGTTGCCAAAAATAAATATTTTGGAGAAGAAATTGCAAAAATTGTTCAAGAAAAGATTATTTCATTTTATACAAAAGAATATAAAATTAATAATAGAATTAAAGACAATAATTTCTTTTTGGAAAGATACAGTATGGTAAGAGGAATTTTTAATTTTTAATAAGACCCTAAAGATCACCACTAAGATTTAGTGGTGATCTTTTGGGCGGTATTTAATTTAAATTTATTTTAACAGTTATTAAGTGATCTGCATTATATAGCCCCAGCATTTTGGGAATTAAGACTAAAAATTGAATTTAATTGGCCAATCTATTTTTATGAATTTGCTTGGAAAGAACCTTCGCTTTTTCCAGAATGGGTTGAAATTAGAGGTAAATTAGTGGGGTTAAGAGGTGTATTATACTTAAGTTTGGAGTTAAGAAAAGGTGTAGGAATAGAGAGGGGAAAGGGAGGGAAAGAAGGGAAATAAATTATTCGTGTCCGGACAAAATGTGTAATCGTTAAAATGCCGTCTAGGCTAAAAAAGGGTTAAAATGTGTAAACGGGTAAAAATGGGTCAAAATGCCGTCTAGGCTAAAAAGGGGTTAAAATGTGTAATCGTTAAAATATGGAATAGTCAAAATGTCGACACGGCCAAAATGGGTCAAAATGTCGAATTTTTTAAAAAATTGTGCTAAAAATTAGAACCCGGAAAGTACCGTAATACCGACGGTATTTTTCGGTATTTATCAATATTCCGTATCGGTAGTACGGTACACAATACCGACCGATAAAATTTAGAAGTTGATCGTATTTTTCTGTATTCCGTACCGTAATGGTCAAAATGTCGACACGTAGTACGGTACAGGTACAAAATTCTGTGTTTTATTAGAAGCTAGTACGCACTCTAATTTTTCCGGATCAAGAATCGCGTTGTCTTCCGGATCCGCACGATCACGCCGGCCGGATCCGGTCGATTTTCTTGATTTATCCGGTCCGGTTTTACTCGGTAAAATACACTGAACTCAGGCATAAAAGATACGCCGGACTACGACATACGAAACTTATCAATCAAATTATCAACAATACGTTGATAAAATTATCAATAATCAATGTACGGCACTCATCTGACCCTTTTTAAAAGAATTCGACATTTTGATCCATTTTGGTCGTGTAGACATTTTAACGATTCCATATTTTAACGATTACACATTTTAACCCATTTTTAGCCTAGACGGCATTTTGACCATTACATATTTTAACGATTACACATTTTAACCCCTTTTTAGCCTAGACGGCATTTTAACCATTACATATTTTAACGATTACACATTTTGTACCGGAGCCAAATTATTTTTATTTTAAGTCAAAATGGGGGAACTGATGTAAAAAACTCAATGGGGGAAGTGATCATAAACGACAAAATAAAAAAATGTCAAAATTTATGTACACCTCTTTTAAAATAAATCTCTCACTCTAAGACTCCATCTAAACTCAATAGGGGGAACTCTTGTAGTGAACGGAATTTTTTTCTATACGGGAAAAGATAGGTCTCTTCAGTGCGCTTGTGATAAAGGCTTCTCTCTCGTATGTAAAAGACGCAGAAAAACTGACCAGCGGTCAGTTGCGGTCAGAGAAGCTTCTCGTTGTCTGATCTTTTCTAAAAAATTTACATATTTTCTCCGTCCTTTCCATACGAGAGAGAAGCCTTTATCGCAAGCGCTCTGAAGAGACTTATCATTTGCCGTATAGAAAAAAAGCTCCGATCTCTAAACTCTTGTATAAATTAATTTTAAAGAAAATATTGTACTAATTAATTTATTTAAAGAAGCATTTCATATGCTAGACCATGATTTAATTTTTGGAATTGGAAAGTTTGCACCTAAGAGTGAAGAGGCAAAAGAAGTAGCTAATTTATTGAGGGAAATTATTGTTAATTTTGTTATTAAAGGGTTTGTTTTTTAATTAAATGGAAATATGGTATTTGAGGACAAAATTGTAGTCAATTGAAATTTGAGGATCAGAGAGAACGGGAATATAAGAATGGGTATCCAAAAAGTACACTAACTGTCACTGGGATAGAATTTTGGTAATCTGATAGAAAGCCATCTGCAAATGTCAACCAAAATTGTTTTGCCCCTTCCTTCCCTTCCTCCAACACAGATTTAATTTCTAAGCGCCTTGTGGAGCAGTGGGTTACACCAAAATTATAACCAAAAATAAAATGCCATAGCAGGTTGATTTCGATGCCATCCGACACAGCTCGGTTAGACACGTCGACTCCTCCAAAGATTCTACATTAGAGTTTCACCGGAAGTTCCGGTCAAAATTTCGGTTCCAGTGAAACACTAATGCTCATCCAAAGAGTACATCAACTGCCACCAAGAATGGGTTAGGGGAAAAAATTTAATTAGCATTAACTACCCAAAAAACAATTTAATTTTTATTTATTTTTTAAAGAAATCCAAAAATAAAAAATTCAAAAAATACAACAATTAATTGGAATAAAGCAACAAAAAATGACCCTTCTCGACATTTATTTATTAACGGAATTAATCCTTTAATTAAAGAAAATGTTTATAATACTGAATGGGAGAGATTACATTTTTGGCATAAATTAACAGAAACACATCAAGAATTTAATTTAATTAATGGAGTTTATGGAAAGAAAGTTAAAAATGGAAAACATGACGAATTTTGAATTAAATATAGATAGAAGAAAAACCTCGATTTTACAGACACCCAAATTTAACTCTTAATTTAAGGTACAATTTAAAATATGTTCGACCAATGGGTGGGGGAATCTGCTTAAAGAATAACTCTAAAATTTATATTTTCCCCAACAGTGTACGTGAAAATCGAGGGTTTCCAACTCCTATTTATTTTGGCTTTTTAAAGTCTTTTTGCACACAACACTAATTTTTAAAATAAAATCTACAAATTTATTTACAAACAAAATTTGGGAAAGGATTAGTATGGTTAGACCTCGCTATAGGATACATACACTCAGTATTAGAGCCCGGACTGGTAGGGTCGTACGAGAAACGAGATCTCAAAAATCTCCGAGATTTTTGACCGAGATCTCGGTCCGGACTCTACTCAATATTAAATACATCTCTTTGTTAAGTTTGTTAGACAGGAACCAATACCGAATCTCGAAAAAGCGCCATTACTATGGAAGTACCGAACCGTGCCGAACATTACTAGAAACTGCCTAATCAATCCCCTCTAAGATAAAATTGATTTATTAATCTCTAAGGGTGTATCTTATAACGAGGTTTTACTATAACATTAGTTTTTGTGTCTACTAGTTTGTTGTTGTCTAATGGTAGGGAAGTAAACATGTAAATTTCTAATTTTTGTTAAGGAATTATTTTTTGATTTTCTCGAATGTTTTGTTGTTTTTAATTGTTTTTCTTCACTTCTTTTGTTATTTTTGTTGTTCTGGGAATTGTTTTGGACATAAAGAATAATTATATCTTCGTCATCTTCGAGAAATTCGTTAAATGGAGAATTATCCAAAATTGCGTCGACTTGTACAGAAACTGGGGGAAAAAGATAAATTTAAAAATATAAAATACTTCTGTACAAAAGATATTTTTTAACAGAAAACCTTGTTATATCTCAATATTTTCAAATAAGAAAAGGTCTTGGGCTAGAGACTATGTAAATCAAAATAATAATGCTTAAGAATAAAAATAGGCACGGAAATAATTTCGCTGGAACCAATAATTATTTTGAACTCAAAATGGGAAATGAAGAGAGAGAAGTGGATGTTTACGACACTTGAACCATAAAAAATCCGCAAAGTCCCAGTCAACCATAGGTTCCAGCAAAGGGTCACACACAAATTCCTCCTCACCATTAGCTCCATCTCCACTTGAAGAAATTACAACAATACTATCATCATTTAATTCATCCTCTTCAGATTCATTACTTGTTGTTTCAATTTTTTCGTTACCTACTTCATCCAAAATGGGTAAATTATTATGTAATTTAATTGGTTGAATAAATTTATGTAAATTTTGTTGTAAAATTGTTGTTGTTGTTGTTGTTAATTGTTTTCTTTTAATATTTGCTTCTTAAATGGAATTTCAAGTTATATAACTATTACATAGCAAATATTTTTTAGTCTCACAAAAACAATGGTTGAGAGTTAAATAAAAAGCTTGGACAGGAAAAAGCTCACCGTCTCCGAAAGTCTCCAGAAATTTGCGCCTGCGGCGCAAAAAACGAAATTTTTATTCATCGAAAATTCCCTGTAAAAAATTTTTCCCCGTCCTCGACCTCCGTCACGGAAGAAAAAATTTCCCTATCCCATAGGAAACCCCCTCCCCAAGCGATCAGGCTTTATCAGATATTTGGAAAAATAAAAAGCTTCTTATACTATCCTAATTATTAAAAAAATAATAAAAAGTCTAAATAAATATCAATAATTTATCGAGATCGAAATTAAAAATGTTCAAAAATCAAAAATTAAAAAAAATCTGGCAAAGCCTGATAAAAGATTGGGACCGGATTTAAAAAAATTAGTTTATTCAGAAACTCTCTCAAAAATTTCCATCCTTCTTGACAAAAAAATCCAGTCCCTAAAATTTAATTAAATAATTTGACACCCCTTGTTGTAACTCTTCTTCCTCTTCCTCTCCTCCATTTTCTTCATCAAAATTAAATCCATCAAAAATAAGATCAGAAAGGCGAACACCCAATAAACGAATCTTTTTTTAGAAATTTTTTTAAATTAAAATTTATTTTTAAATTACCGCATCATGTCTTCCACCCAATTCTTTTTTTAAAAGACCCTCAACTATTGGGTAAAGCATTTCAACATTTTGAATAACAAAATCAACAGATTTACATCTTGTAATGTAATCAAATGTTGCAAATTTTATCTTAATAAATTAAAAAATTTTTTAAAGATAATTAATGAAAAAAATTAAGGGGTGAGCTGATTGGGGGATTTAAGGAAAGATTTAAATAAGGAAGGGGGGATTTAAGATGGGGATTTAGAATCCATTAATAGAAGACAAAAGCAGCCCTCCGGTACAGGCCCGTAGCCAGGATTTTTTTTCGGGGGGGGGGGACAAGAGGGGAAAATTTTTTTGCGCCCAATTTTTGGCGCCGAAGGCGCCAAAAAATTTTATTTTCAGCGCCGCAGGCGAAAATTTTGAGAATTTTAGAAGGCCGTAGGCCAAAAAAATTCACTTTTTCAGCGCCGCAGGCGAAAATTTTTTGAATTTTGGAGCTCAAGAAGCCAGATTTCTTCTATTTTCAGCGCCGCAGGCGAAAATTTTTTGAATTTCAGAGGCCGTAGGCCAAAAAAATTCACTTTTCTCCCCCAAACCCTCCCGCAAAATTTTTCCATTTCCCCATTTCGGGGGGGGGGGGGGGGGGGGGGACGGGGGGCCTAATTCCCCCCCTGGCTACGGGCCTGCTCCGGTAGCTCAGTAAAAGGACAAATTTGTAAAATAGTTGTCGACTTCCCTAACCAATTGCCTTCCCAAAATCAAAAAAAAATGGGCGAATTTTCCAATTTAGATATAAAAATTTTTAAAAAATCAAACAAATCGAAGCCTAACATAAAATAAAAATTTTTGTAAGAATTTATAAGTAAAAGATTAAAATACCTAATTTTAATATTTGAGAAAGAAAAAAAATTTTTAATTAAAATTTTTCCCTTACAGATAATGTAGCTGAACGTCCACCGACAATCCTAGAAGAAGGCAATGATTTAATAAGTTTACGACAAAGTTTGTAAAGGATTTGACAGAGTTCTGTAAAATTTTGTTTTGGAGTAAAACTTCTTCCAATGCCCGCACTTTTTTGGTTATTTACTAAAATTAATTTAAAAAATTTTAGATAGAAAATTTTACCACAATAAATCTCCTAATTTTTTTATGCTAATTGTAAGTAAAGGTCGTATCCTTCTTTGACTCTTAGTTATCCTAGCCCACAATACGCCAACTCCCAACATTTATATCATTTGTATTCAGATAAACGAGGAATATAAAAAATATGTTACAAATTCCCAAAATTTTCTATTTTCGCTTTCAGCGCTAAAATGGAGGAAAATCGCTCAATTTTAATAAAAACATGTAATTAAATCTGATATATCCTCCTAAAAATACAATTTTGGATTTGCCCTTAAAATCAAAATCATAAATAACTCTTCAAACCTTTATCAATTTCCCAAGCATCCAAACCCAAAGAAACTTTCAAAAGCCATTCAGAATGTAGATTAGTAAATATATAACGTATTTTTGCTCTTTTTTCAAATAAATCTGAACATTTTTCCACTCCAATAGATTTTAAAACAGCCTCACATTTTGGCCCAATTCCTGGAACTTTTCGAATTTTTAGAGAATTCATAAAATCAATAATTTTGTAACGATCAGCTTCCAAATAAAATTGTCCATTTGGTTTATTTAAATCGGTACAGATTTTGGCAAGCATTTTATTTGTTGCTATTCCTTTAGAAAATTAATTTAAAGAGAAAAATTTTCTTGAAAATATTTTTTAAAATTGATCTAGTAAGGGGATACAGCCCAAAACGCCATAACTTGCTGAAAATGTCTGGCCTTGCAAATTTTGGTACCAATCTCCCTAGCTCGATGTTTGACTCGTTTGATACTCAATTTGGTAAAATTAGGAAATCTTGAAGCGAGTTATGGCTTTGCGGGAAATCTTGAAGCGAGTTATGGCTATAACTTTTATCTTTATTTTTCTGTAAAAGATAAAAGTTATATTGGTAAAGAAATAATCCGAATTTGTTTTAAAAATTATTTAAAAAAATATTTGTAACGACCCATTTAGACTATAAACCCAAAAAATCAATTTCAAAAAAAAATTACCAGCACTACAAGTCAATCCAGTCAATTGTTCAACTTCAAAACGTATTTGATTTACTATATCATCCAATCCAGTACCAAAAACAATATAATCAATTATTGCAATTCTTTCCTTGTTGCAACGATTACAAATTATTACAACACGTTCAGCATCTTCAGAAATATTTTGATTATTAGAAGGAATTAAAGGAAGTCTGCAAATACAATCACCAGTATAACGAATTCTTTTGCATTTTACTAAAAATTTTTGGACAAATTACTATGGATTTTTCTGTAAAAGATAAAAGTTGCAGACTAGCCGCAAAATTTTGTTGATTATTTTGCCGAAATTTGCTCAAATAATCTATTCTTTTGTGGAACACATTATAAGATAACTTTGGAGTTGGAGAACCGTGACCTATAATTAGGGGCCTTAAATAAAGAGTGACGCCTAAGCAGTGGATAAAACCTAAGAAACGTCCCCTAAATTAAGGTTTATAGAATACTGGATGTAAAAAATTTTTGAGATCCAACTAAAAATTCAAACAACAACGCTCATTAAAAATTCGAAAAAAAACACATTAAAAACCTGGAAAAATTCTTTGTCCAACAAAATCAGTCAAATCCAAATAGGCCTCATCCAAGCCTCCCATAAACATATTTGGGTCATAATATTGAAATATACTTCTCACAATATTACTTTCCCGAATGTATTTGTGCATATCGCAAGGAACAATTACAAGGTCTGGACATAATTTTTTGGCAATAAATCCTGGCATTGCTGATCTTACACCGAATTTGCGTGCCAAATAGTTTGAAGTTGCCTGTTTTTTGAAAAAAATTTAGAAATTTTTGGAATTTTAAAGGTATAAAAGGGAAAAAAGTCACTTCTACTTTACAAGCTTCTTTTTAAACAAAAAATAGATCCCTTCCCTTGATCGGATTCCAATCCTCAATCCCCAAATCAAACTCTTTTCTTGCTATAACTAACACCAACCCGAATCAAAAAAATCCACATACCAACATAGAATCGCCACCCACAGCCATTGGAACAGTCCTTAATTCTGGATTGTCGCGACATTCCACAGAAGCATAAAAGGCATCCATATCTATATGAACCCAAAATCTATTTATGGAGCGATGTTCTTCCATTTTGATAGCTACACTGTCAGCCTTTGAAAAAAAAACAGAATAAAAAGAATTTAGACAATAAATGCTTCTCTGCCAACTCGAAAATATAATTGGGAAAGAAAGTAAAAAATAGTTTAACAAGGAATGAGTAAAAAGTTTATATTTTCCAGTAGGGTAAAAAAACTAATTTTCGCTGGTGAACTCTGAACCACCGAGCCTTAGAAAAATACAGAAATGGTGGGAGGATTCCAAAACTAACACAATTTGGAAAATAAAAATAGAGACAATAACCCAAAGTATTCCAGATTACTGATAAGAGGATCAAGCATAAACGTAAGCCTTGAAAGAACCAAAGAAAAATGAACCACAGACCCATAAAGCCAAAGAAAAATGATGAACACACACCCAAAAACCCAAAGAAACCCCAATTTATAGAAAATTCAAAATTTAAAGTTAGACCTCATCTTCCAGCCTTTTTAATTGTTCATTAGTTGCATATGAGAGCATTTCACATTTATTCTTAATCCGTTCTTCAACTTGTTTTTCGACTTGTTTTTCATGGTGTTGAAAGTCCTGTCCAGTATTATCCGCAATTATTCTTTTAATTCGATTCATATCGAGAGAAGCCATTCCCGCCTTGTCTCCACAATAAGTTAAAGCCATTTTTGTGTGTTAGTTTTTGGTGTTAAAATAGCTAGCCTTAATTTAAAATTTAAAAATTAAGAAAAAAGCGATATAATATACAATTAAAAATATTAAAAGAAAATTACTAAAATTCAAATTTTTTAAAAATATTTTTGGGCGGGGGATCATTGAGTCCCGCCGTTTGAGTCCCGCCGATTGAGTCCCGCCGGTTGAGTCCCGCCGGTTGAGTCCCTGGCCGGTTGAGTCCCGGCCGATTGAGTCCCGCCGGTTGAGTCCCCACCCAAAGGGGGACGTTTGAGTCCCCGCAGTTATTTTTAGGATTTGGAGGGATTAAAGAGGATATAGTTTCATCTAGAGTAATTAAGGGAGATGATCGAGAGATTCTGGCGTGATACTGAGTCAATACGACATTCTGGGACCGAGTTACAGACCCCTGAAAATCCAAAAAAGGGGTCAAATTCAATTTTGGGTAAAAAAATTCTTAATATACAAATGATAGTTCATCGAAAGGACTCGATGAGGTGAGTCGAATGACACCAAGATCATCACGAATTGATGATTCTGAAAAAATTGCGACCAACTGAATCTTCTCTGGGAAAACTTTTTGTACTACTACTCCAGTAAAAAACTGCTATTACCTAATACCCGACTCCGGCAGAATTTACCCGGATAAGGGAAAAAATCAAAATGTGAAAAAAAAAATATTTTTTAAAAATTTTATCAAAAAAAATCTTAAAAAACCATTGTCTTGTCTCGCTTCACTTATTAAATTTGTGGCCCTAATGAGGGCCGTTTGGGTTCGTTTTTGTCGTCGACGTTCTTCTAATTTTACCACCTTCGTTCCTTCGACGATCACGTGCTTGAAAATCGCCAGTTAGAAACTGACGGAAATCAACTAAAAAATTTAAAAAATAAAAACTTGAAAAACAAAATAAAAATTCCAAACCTTTTTAAATTTTCCATCGTTGTAGCCGTGGGATGAAGTCCAGCACGTGGCGAGCAAAGTTAGGCCATCTTTAAAAAAGAAAATCTAAAATTAAAAAATAAAATTTAAATTTTTACTTACACAAGATTTTCGTCCTCCTTGAGAAAGTTCAGTGCCCAGATGGAATGTAAAAGTTATCGGTTAACCAATTAACAAAATTAGTTGACAAAAACTAGGAAAAATCTAAATAAAATGAACATAATAATGAAAAATTCTAAAAATAACTGCGGGGACTCAAACGTCCCCCTTTGGGTGGGGACTCAACCGGCGGGACTCAATCGGCCGGGACTCAACCGGCCAGGGACTCAACCGGCGGGACTCAACCGGCGGGACTCAAACGGCGGGACTCAAACGGCGGGACTCAATGATCCTGTTCCGATATTTTTAGAATAAAAAGTCTGACATTTGTAATAGATAACCGATAAAAGATGCGTGAACAATAAATTTTCCGATATTTTAACCCCTTTTTAGCGTGCCGAGATTTTAACGAATCGATATTTTGTTCTCAAACGGATAGCCAAGAATATGCTAAAATGGTGTAATTTCGAATTTTATTGCTCTATTTTTGTTTTCCTCTGCTCTATTTGCGTTATTTGTTCTTGAGGTTGAAACAATTTTTAATTTGTTATTTTAAGTGTTTTTCGGTTAATTATTAAATTTATTCAATTTCTCAAGAGTTCATTAGTTTTCTTTCTTCTTCGTTTTAAAATTTTTAGACATTGAGAATTTTTATTTTGAAAATATTTTTCAAAGCATTTTAAAGCTCTTTTTAAATTTGACTAGGAAAAGCTTTTGAGGCTTGACAATACTAAATAAAAGAGACGACAGACGGTTAGACTTTTATGTTTTGACGCCATTATGTTGATTTTTGTTGTTAGCGAGGATTGTTTTTGGGGTTTTTAGAGAGAGCTCTCTTTTAGTAGCGTTTTACATGTGCTTTCCTTAAATAGATTTTCCCACGACATAAAATCGATAATTTTAATTAAGTCGCTTGGCGTTTAATTTTTTTGAAATTATTTCTATGTGAGAATTATTTTTCTTTTATTAAAAGCCCTGACTTTATTTTAAAATTATTTTCTCCCGTATTTTCTTTTTATTTTTAATTTTGTTTTCAGTTGTTTGCAAGTCTTTATATATAATATTTCTTATTTGAAAGCCTTATTTGTCTTCTAGAAATGGCTCGTACCAAACAAACGGCACGTAAATCAACTGGAGGAAAAGCTCCACGTAAACAACTCGCTACCAAAGCTGCTCGCAAATCTGCGCCTTCAACTGGAGGTGTTAAGAAACCTCATCGTTATCGTCCAGGTTTTTTTTCAAAATTTTTATTTTTTTAAACTTATTTTAAAGGGACTGTTGCCCTTCGTGAAATTCGTCGATACCAGAAGAGCACAGAACTTTTGATTCGCAAGTTACCATTCCAACGCCTTGTTCGAGAGATTGCGCAGGACTTCAAGACTGATCTTCGTTTTCAGAGTGCTGCTATCGGAGCTCTTCAGGTTTAATTTTATGTAGTTTAGACTTTCTGGGTTTCGATTAATTCCTATTTGCGTGTATATTCGCATCATTTTTTAACTTTATTCTTAGTTACCCAGAACAAGATCGGTTTCTAACCAGCCTATATTCTTTGTAGTTTCCTTGGGTCCTCTGATTTTCATAATTTCACAACATAATGAGGATTTGTTCAAAGACCCATTTAATAGACCCGTTCTAGGTTTAAAAATCAGAGAGAGGAGAACACTATTAACTGGATTTTATTTTAAACCTTATTCTTAGTTTGTGGAAAGGGGTAATAATTAGTGTGCGGAAATTTCCTGCCTAACGGGATTATATGTCTCTCTTCAGGACGGTTGTGTAGTTGACCACTCTCTCGTTTTGAAAAGACGCAGAAAGTTGCATACATTTTGAGATTAGAGCAGACAACAAGACGTTTCTCTGACCGCAGCCGGCCACTGGTCAGTTTTTCTGCGTCTTTTCAAAACGAGAGAGTGGTCAACTACACAGGCGCCCTGAGAGAGACATATAAGCCCGTTAGACGAAATACTGCCGCACACTAGTAATAATATCACCTCGTTTACATTATCCCCTTTTTCCTTTCTACTTTGAGCTAATTATTTAAATTCAGGAAGCATCTGAGGCTTATTTGGTCGGACTTTTCGAGGACACCAACTTGTGTGCTATTCACGCTAAGCGTGTCACTATTATGCCGAAAGGTTATTTTTTAATAAATTGGACTTGAAATTATTTCTTAAATTTTAGATATTCAATTGGCTCGTCGGATCCGTGGCGAACGTGCTTGAGTTGAATAGATGGATGAATCTCTTGTCTTTATTGATATTATTTAAATGATGAACCTTTATTAAATAAACCATTTTAAGGTATAAATTGAACATTTCATTTATATTCTGTTATTCTAAAGTTATTGCGGGCTTTCTCGTGGTAAGCTTAAGAAGTCAAATTTTTTGTTTTTGACTAATACCACCAAAATCGTCATTTAACCCTACTTCATCTACATTGGTATCTTAGAGGATTCGAGATGCCAACAATAAGCTTGGAATAATAAAGTGTATCCTCAAATTTCCTCAAATATTGTTTCATTTAACGTCTATTTGAAAATTTTCATTTTTACTCTGATCGTTCAAAAATTCCTAGATTGTTGTATTTGAACAAATAGACGTCAATATCTTCAATTTATTTTCCTAGTAAAGTTTAAATATTCGATTTGGCTTTGTATTAAAATTTTGTCAGTTATATTTCAAAGGATTTCCCTCAATTATTTTAAGGGTGGCAAAAGAGTAAGCAAAGAATCGGGAGTCGTTTTATTTTCTAATCTTAATGAGTTTTGATTTTTCGATTCCCGATTTAATGCTGAAAGACTAATTTCCATAATTCTAATTTTCTAGATTTGATCAAGTTTTAAAAATTTTAAATGGGGGATCAAGTTCAGAGCAACACACCAAGTCCAGATCTGCCAACGTTGTCATCTGAAGCGGAAACATCAACTGAATCGATTGAATTGGTGCTCCCTTTTTGGCGTTTTTATGGCCCGATGTCTTTGCTTGAGCTCATAAAACGCATAGGGAAAAAAATCGGCAAACCTGTTAAATGGGTTAGAGTTAAGATCGTAAAAATATTTAAAATTTATAGCTAGTGGCTGGGTCTACGGGAGAACTTGATATATACAAAAAAAATCCACAACCATGGTACATCGACATGAATGTGGCTGAAGCTGTTGATCAATGTGAACGTATGGATCCGCAGCATCGAACAGCTACAAGAGTTGATAATTATATACATTTTAAGGTTAGTTTTTTGATTCCAAAATTTTCTACGAATGTACTAATCTATATCCGGATATTATTTGTATCCGTGCACAGGTCTGGGTTTAAGTGTGTTCTTACCTGTAAATTATTTCTTTCGCTTGAAAATTAATCATAAATTAAGCCTCCATTAAATAAATCTAAAAATTTTATTTTCAAGTAATTTATATTAAAGTTTTATTTAAATGTTTTATAGGCCGTTTGTAAACTCGAAGATGGAGAAATGGACTCTCAAGAAATTTTGGTAAATTTTTATCTATTTGATTTTTCTCAGAAATATGACAATTTTTGGAAATACTTAAATAGTCATTTTTGTCCTGTTAGAAACTTAATCATTTTAAAACGGCTACTACCGAAAGCTTTCATTAATAATAACTTATGTTAACATTGTTTTTTTAGTGGAGCCCTGATGCCAACCCAGATTTAGACCCTGATCCTGAACAGCAAGATTAATTTTAAGTGCTTGAAAATTGGAAGAAAACTTAATTTATTGATTATTTTTAAAATATTTTTGACTCAAAAATTTTTTGTCTTTCGTTTATAAATATTTTTATTAAAACTTTTTTTAGAATTGACTTTATTTATGTCATTCATATCTAATAAATTATTTAAAAGATTGCAATAGAGTGAGCAAAGAATCGGGAGTCGGTTTATTTTCTGATTCTAATCAGTTTTGTTTTGTTGATTTTTCGATTCCCGATTTAATGCTGAAAGACTAATTCCCATAATTCTAATTTTCTAGATTTAATCAAGTTTTAAAAATTTTAAATGGGGGATCAAATCCGGAACAATGCTCAAAGCTCAGTTTTGCCTTCTTCAGATATTCCTTCTCGACAAGTGTGGCAGATTTATGGTCCAATGTCTTTGCGTGAATTGTTGGATCGTATTGCGATACGTGTTGGGAAACCTGTTGATTGGGTTAGATTTTTTAACCCAAAGAAATATCTTACATTTACAGTTATTATCTGGACAGACTGGTGCAATTAATGTTTTTAAAAGGAATACTCCGCCATCATATATTGACAAACCTTTGGCTGTCGCGGTTCTGGAAAGTGAACGTGAGGATAGATTCCACCGAACGGCCACAAGAGATGGAAACGTCATACGTTTTAAAGTAATTTTATTTTAAATAAAGTGGATTCTATTACGACTTCTCGGTTCGAGTTTTGTTGAAATATGAAGTAAAGTGACGTGGGACAGGGAGCCGCAATAGATTCCACTAAAATTTATCCAAAAATCAAACTGGAAATATTTTTAAATTTTATATAATTATGGTAAAAGTCAAGAATATGGGCTTCTCGAATACTGGTAAACTATGATTTGAAGGAGCTCAATGAGCTTCTAAGTTGAATGAAACAAAATCAAGGAGTGTATGAGCAGAGAGAGACTCCCTCGAATCGAAAGGCTATAAAATGAGAATTATAAAAATGATTCTGAATTTAGTGGTGAGACTTGTAAAGATATTTTTAGTTTTAGTCCTTAGTCCTTTACCTTTAAAGGCCTCCTATGCCTTTAAAATTTTCACGAGTGCTATCTCGGCTCTTTATTGCGACAGCTTGTTAATTTTGGTGGCAAAAAAATATAGCGGAAAAGTGATCTTAATTCAATTTTTGTTTGATATTTTTTGGATGCTTTTTTATATAAGTTGCGGATTTTTAGAAATTTGAGATCGGAGCCATCATTAAAAACATGGTCCTAAAGTGCTTGGATCACCGTAAAAACACTTTTTGAGCTTTTTTCAAGCATACAAAACCCGTATGTTTTGGCTCGTTATAGGCATAGTTTGTCGATATTCCAGAGTGGCCTATATTCTTGAATTTTTGTGTTAACCTATCAGGTTTTGAGATATATTTGCTAATAGTTATGTGCTAGGTAAGTTTTCACTGGATGAGGTATTCCTGGGATGATGTATTTCTAAAAACGTTATTTTATAGACTATATGTGAAGAGTGTGAAAATGCATCTTTATTAGAATCTGGGGTTGATATTCCCCCGTCCCACCAAATTTGTCAACATATTAGTGCTGATAAACCTAACAAGACAACTAAAGTTGCTGTAAATAATCGAATGGAATTTCTTGGGCGTCGTGCTAAAAGATCTCGTAAAACTTTTACGTTAGGCTCAAGAATTAGGTTTAAGGTGAATTTTTAATTGTAAATTATTTGGGTCTCATTATTATTTGGGTCTCCTGAAAATTAATTATAAATTAAATATGCCATTAAATCATAAAATTTTACTTTCTAATAATTTATATTAATATTTTGTTTAAATTAATTATAGGCTTTATGCGAAAACGATGAGGGAGAACAGGATGAGCTTGTTGTTGTGGTATGCTTGTAGCACATGTAAAGTTTGCATAAGTCGAAATAGTTTTTAATAATTTTTCTTTAAATTCCCCGTTACGCTACTCTAGGCGTTGTTGGACCGCTCCTCTTTCCTTCTTATTCGTCATTAATCGTGTCAGGCTAATGCGATTTTCGTACGCCTCTCCCAGTCCGGGCTTTGGTATAAAATAATAGATGAAAAGGTATCTGGTTTAAAATTAAGGGGAAAGATCTGACCAATGTTTCCTGACAATGAGAAGAAAAAGGATTGGTCAAGAAAAACCCTAAAAGTATAAATTGAAATTTAACCACATGTAACGGCAATGCAATCTTTACATTTGTCTATATTTCTTATTTACTTTTTGATTTTGCTAACTATGATTTTTTAATTTAGTGGAGCCCCGATCAGCAAGAGTGAGTGACTGTAAAGTAGAGAAAATTTAATTTATTGGATATTTTAAAATATTTTGACTCGAAATTTTTTTTGTCTTTCAATTTAAAAATATTTTTGGTTTAAAAATTTCTTGACACTTCGACGCAAAAGTTTATGAAAATGTATATTCTTAAGAAAGAGCATACTTTAATCTACCATCTAAAAAACAAGACATAATAACTTACAGACTTTACGAGTTATACGGGTTTGAAAAATTTTTAGCCAGTTTCATAAATTTTGCGCTGCAGAGTAGACATTTTAATACATTTTAATTTATAATAATTTTTTACTTTAAATAAAATTTTGCTTCTTTTATCCACTAAAGATTTTTTCAAATTTTGTTAAAGTTCTTGTAAACTTTACCTATTTTATTTTTTTTCTTCTCTAAAATTTTTTAGTTCAATGTTTGGGAGCTATTTAAATTTGGTTATGTCTCTACTATTTTTGGATGTTTTTGTATTTTCCCAACAAAATGTGAAGACAAATTTAACAACAACAACAAATAATTTACACAAAATAGTTAGGCAAAGACTTCTTGAAGATGCACTTCTTCCTTGTAATTCTTCAAATGGAACGGGTTTGGAATTAATTGAATGGTGGTATAAACGAATTGGTGGAGTTTATATTGGAGCTTTTAATGCTACTTCAAGGTTTGTAGTTTAAAAATAGAAAATTTTCCAACCCTCTGTTCCCTTTTCGGTTTCAATCCGTTTCTATCCCGTCCTTGAATTCTCTCTAGGCGCTTTACATACTTTCTCACTATATCACAAGTGCCAGAAAACGGAGTGCTCAAGTCTTATACTCAAATGAAAAATTGTTTTTCATATAAAAAAATTTTGCGTTTGTACTTTTTAGTGGTTCAAGCAAGCGAAAATTTTAGTATTTCTGAAGATTGTAAACGGAAAAATCTTTTCGATCATAGCCTTCCCATATTTTTCCCCTTTCATCCATTTCGTAGTGAAATATTTTTATTAGCAAATTCCTGTTAACAAATTTCAGACCCTAAAATCGTTTTTTTATTTCTTGATACGCCCTTGCTTATTTTATATTTAGACATGTACATACAAACTGGACAAAGGATGGGGCTTACCAAATAGCAGATAATGGAAGTTTAATAATTCATAATGTTAGTAGAGAGCTTGTCGAAATGTTTTTTTTCTTAAAACTTTTTTTTTCAAATTTAATTTTTTAAAAGATATGAATGTCTTTCAAAATTTTTAAATGGAAGCCAGACAAGAAATTCAATCCTTCTTCGATTAGACTTTTCTTTTTGGTACGCACCCGAACCTTTTTCACTTTTTTATGGTTCGTGTATATTTGCTTTGATTTTCTGTGTTGCTTCTTTTCTTTTAAATATTTTTTGGATTTTGATTCGTTGGAGTGTTTTGAGTTGGATTAAAAGGACAGGTTTGGGTTTAAAATTTTAATTATTATTTAAGAAGTTGGGGGAGGGTGGAAGCTAGTTTTTTCATTTAGGTAGCCGGTTAGTCGAGAATCTTTTTTATTTTTGCTTAAATTCTTCTAAAGATTTTTTCTTCCTATTTTTTTATTTTTTGATTATATTTGAATATTTTTACACCCCTTAGAATTCTTTTCTTTTTTTCAATTATCTAAAAATTTTAACGAAAAGAGGGGAGGAGTATATTAAATTTTTGAGTTTTTATTTTGTCCTAATAAATAATCGAAGAACAATAATCTTAGGAATTTAACTTTTTTAGAACGTTTAAATCGTGTCCGGTCTTTGGAAAGAAGTGGGCTTAAACAGAAAGGGGCAAAAGAAAAGTCTTATAGTTCTTTTGATGTAACTTATTAAGGATTGGATATTTGGTTTTTCTAATTTTTCTTGATCTCATCCAATCCTTTATCTCCTAACAAAATTAATACTTATAATTATTTAATTTATTTATACCTCATTTTATGTCTTTCTTTTTATCTTCTAATTAATAAATAAATTTAATTTGTTTATTTTTTTTTAATTTATTTAATTAATTTTTTTATATCTTTTGCTTGAATCTTTCGGACTTTTTATTTTTTAAATGTTCCTAGGATAATTTCTTATTAGAGGTTTTTTATTTTTCATGTCAGTGCTTTCTATGTCAATTTTGCTGGTAAAATTTAAGAAGGTACTAGAGATCGAGCTGGACCAAGGCCTGGGTTTTTCCTGTACCCAGAGTCCAGGATCCAGTCCAGGTTAAGAAATGAAACTCCAGAGTCCAGGAACAGGTCCAGACTTTACAAAAGCTCGATCTCTAGAAGGTACCAGTCTGGGAGGAGGTCTTTTGGATTTTCTCTTTTCTAATCCAAAGATTTAAAAAATTTTTATTCTTGTAGAACGCTTGAGCCGTGTTCGAGCAATGCTTGTTGCTATGGAAAAATATAGACAAAAACATATGGAATCGCTACATGAGGGCTACAAGTATTTTTTTTAATTTAAAAGAATTATTTTTTTTTTATTTTCAAGTCGGAGAATGTCTACTTTTCGAGAAAATTACCACAATCAAGTTGAAACTATTCGTAACTCTTATTTGGAGTCTTCTGAGCGTTTTCGAGATTATAGACAAGCCCAGAAAGAGAATGTTCAACAACACTTGGATGGTTATTATCAACAGGTTTTTTAGATTTTTAATTGGTTTTGTGTTTTCGAAATTTTCGAGTTTCGCAATTTTATTTAGATTTTTTAAACTTTTCGATTACCAATTTCCAAAAATATATTTCAGAAGCATCATACCCTAAATTCTCATCCTTCAGACAACTCCATCTAATTTATTTTAACTTTCTTTCTCTCTCCTAATTCTATTTTACCAACCAGGGTTAAAATTAATTGTCTTTAAAATTTGTCCGCAAATTCAAATTAAATACTCAAGTTTCTTTAGATATCTCGTCTTCGTGAATTTGGCCATAAAAGAGTTGAACATTTATGGGAAAGTTATGAAAAGAGTGTAAATGCAGTAAGAACCTTTACTTTAGAACAACGTTTAAAAATATTAAATCAATACAAAGTAAAACAACGTTATGTAAATAAATTGTTGGAAGCTATTGGAACTGAAACTAATGTTGATATTATTAGTAGAAAGGTAAAAGAAAATGAGGGGAATTTTTAGTAAATGATAGAGATTTAATTTGTTAGTTAGGCAGAAATTTTAATACTAACCTTTGTCCTTCCAGCACTTATTGCTAGGTGTTTCCCTTACCATATTTAGTGATGATTGAATGGGCTAACAAGACGATTACTTTGCTTTTTATCTCTTTTTTGTCCGTATTTGCCGAAAAAAATTAATAAATAACCTATCCCCACTTCCTATCCTAAATTTTCGAATTAAATTGAAATTAAAAAATTAATTGTCCTCTAGTATTTGGTCGCAAATCAAAGATTTTTTCTAGAGAATCACTATTCTTCCAATTATCCA
This sequence comes from Meloidogyne arenaria, assembly GCA_036172955.1. NCBI lineage: Eukaryota > Metazoa > Nematoda > Chromadorea > Rhabditida > Meloidogynidae > Meloidogyne > Meloidogyne arenaria. The sequence goes on along the minus strand of JARQAB010000012.1, from coordinate 4,441,700 downwards.
CAATATTTATAGATTATTTTTAAATAAAAAAGTTTGGAATTCGACAGATTAAATCCCCCCCAACTTTTTTTAAAAACATTTTTCTCTTTAAAAAATTACTCTTTCCTTTCTCTTTTAGGAAACAGCAATTAGAGAAGTATTGGGTGAAGAAGACCAACCTCCCCCAACATTTTGGTCTTCCCACCATCCATCAAATAATTCAAATCTTCGCCGTTCAGCTTCTTTTCATTCGCTTCCGGAATTTCCTTTAGTAGATGAAATTTTAGAAGAAGAAGAGGAACAACAAATTATTTATTTAAATTTAACAGAATTTAATAAAAATAAAGAAGAAGAAATTGAAAAAGAAGAAAAAGAATATCTTTTAGCTTTACAACAACAACCTTCTACATCAACAGCATCTTCTATATTACCTTTATTTAATAATAATAAAATTCAGGCTTGAAAAACACTCAAAACGGGTCTTTTTAAAAAATTAAAAGAATCTAATAAAGAAAAACACTTCCCAAAGAAAAACAAATTTTTTTTTGTAAAAATTGGAAGAATTTTGTAAATTTATTTTCCAAAATTTCCAAATTCTCATTTTACTCATCTTTTTGTTTAAATTATTTAGTGACTGGAGTGACTAAGAAATTGTTTTTTTTCTGTAAAATAAAATGGTAATTTACTTAGTCTTTAGCCCTATTGTTTGGATGAAAGTATAACCCTATTAAGTGATAAAAACGACCAGATAATAGCCAGATATCAAAAAAATTGCCCATTAAGTGATATGCCTTCTTTATTCTTCAATGAGGGCACATTGAGGGAAAAAAGTTTGGAATTTTTTACATGAAAGTATAGTCAGGGAGAGGATTAATAAACAAGGGGAGAGGATAAGTACCAAATTTTTATCAAGAAAGGGCTGGGAAAGGACCTTTAATAACTCGATGGATTTTTATCGTAAATCTGGTATTTTTTAATAATAAAGTTTAAGATAATTATTTGCCTAAAAACAAAACTTTTTTTTTATTTTCTCCTTTCCTTTAATTGCTCTTTCCAAACTAATTATTCGAGAAAATAATTGTTATATTTAACGGAGACTTCTTTTAAAATTCTACTAAATAAAAGGGGGGGGGGAGGGGAACAGTTTTTCTCTCCTTGTGTGGCCAACATTATGTATAAACTCACTCAATTTTCTCAAGCACATACTTTTAAAAGTTAAAAAGTGCAAGTAAACAATAAAAAAAAACAATTTAAATTTTTTAGTTAAATTTTTTGAATTGCTCCTTTGAAAATTGAATTTATTTGTGTCATATATTTGTGAGATTATATTTTATACACTTCTTTCCTTATAGTATTTGTCTAGACAATTTTTAGATTTTTTTAGAAATTTTTTGTGAGGACAATAAAATTTGGAAATATTTATCTTTAATAGTTCCCATTCTAAATAAAAATTTAGTTTTGTTTTTAGGTTTTTATTAAAAATTCAGTGACCATAAATTTCATTTAAGCTATCTTTCTGAATTCATTTCTTTCCGGACAAAATCTAAATTTTTTCAAATTTTACGAATTTTTAAATTTTAAGGTTAACACACATATTAAAACTTAAGTGATTTACATAAATAATTCAGATCTTTACAATTTACTTCCATAAAATGAATTTTACAGGTTAATCACCTCGGATTGAAGTAACAATTCCTCTATTAGAGGAGACTTTTATATGACATTAGGATAATAAATGAGAACCGAGAGAATTTAAAACATTTTTTTATTCTCACAAATGTCTGATTTTGATATTTTTTGTATAATTTTCGATTTTTAAAATTACCCAAGAAAACTACATTAATTATTTAAATTTTAATAAATTATAAAATGTCTGTTTTATATTTTTCTTTTTTTTTTAATTTAAAAAAGTCTGGTTTACCAAAACATTTTAATATTTCTTTTTGTTGAAAAAACTATCTTTTTCCCTCCAAAATTATTAAGGGGTAGCAGGTTGTTTCGTAAAACCTCATTTCTTAGAATTTTAAATATTTAGCTCAACAATGTATTGCTTTTTAAAATTTATTTTCTCATAAAAAAGCTAAATTTTTAAGAAAAACAAACTTAGCGTTACTTTAACATTTTTGTAAAATAAAAAATAAATTTTATTTATTATCACGTATTTATTTCTAAGAAAAACTTTTTTTTGTGAATAAATTTTTTGAAAAAAAAATTTTTCTTTTAATTTTCTCAAAATTTATTAATTAACCTTTTAATGTTGTAAACAATTTTTTTAATTTTTAAATACGTATTTAAAAGTATAAAATTTATTTTAAATGATGGGAATATAATCTTTCTTTTCTACGGCATGTGACTCACGTAAATCTAAACTTTTTGTACTTTTTATTGGTACTTTTTCACCTTTAAGATTGTTGACAGGCATTTAAATAATTTTGATTGTGTGCGCCAAAAGTTTTAGAAACGCAAAAAAACTTAATTTTTCTTTGTTATTTTTTGTTGACAATGAAATTATTTAAGTTAAAATTCTTTGAATATAATACTTAACATCTTTGTAAAATAATTTTTGTTGAATCAAAAGGAATCAAAAGGGGACGAATCAAAAGTTTTAGTCAGGGGGACGAATCCACAGCGCGCCAAATTTTTTGTTGCACTGCTCCGATTCTTCAAAATTATCTACCTATTTTTAGCAAACTTTATTAAAATTCTTTAAGTTTTCGCCTGCGGAGTCAGAGCAAATAAAGGATTTTTTAATGAGATTAAATTAGACTATCTTTGCCCTGATTTCACCAATCTCTTTTCAAAAATCCCAACCACCTTATAAAACAATTTTTGACCGCTTACTAGTATGTACATTGTACTACTTTCACATTTGAAAATAATTAATTCAAAATTTAAATTTATGGCGCAGTATGGGAAAATTTTTTTGGATTTTCTTTCAATTTCCGCTTTCTGTCTTTTTACTCCCGATTTCCGGCATTTCTGCAGGTTCCGATTCCCGACAGCTTTTTCTTTTCCCGACAACCCCCACCTCGGCTTTCCATTTCAAAAACGATGTCCTCTTTCCTTTAAAAACGTAAATTAGCATTTTTTGTTTATCTCTTGGGAGATTTTATGGTTCGATGAAATGTGTAAAGAAAAGAAAAAGGAGGAGGGAAGGAGGGGATTGTTAGTGGTTAACGTAGATAAAGGAAAGGAAAGGGCATTTCCTTTTTTCTTTAAAAAAATCTTTTGTTTAAAGTTAAAAGTGCTAATTTAAATAAATTTACTTAAAGGTATATAGGCAATTAAAAAATTTTTAAAAATTTTGTTTAAAAGAAAAAAGCAATTTAAATGACGATAAATGTTTGATAATTTTGAATATTTAAATTAAAAATTAATTTCATATCTAAATATTTGTAAGCAACAACCTTACAAAATATTTAATTTTTTTCCAACTCCCATTATTATTTCACTCCCTCTTAATTTATCTCTTATCCCCCCTTCCCCTTCTTAATTTATCCTCCTTCCTCAATTCTTCCTCCCAATTTATTCCTCTCCAAATTATTTTACTCCTTTCCCCCTATTTATTCCCAACTTATTTTTTAACAGAAATGTTTGTTCTTTTATTTTTTTATCGAATTATTTTTTTCATTTATTTCCATAATTAAAGGAAGTTTTTATTTGTGGCCATTAAATGTTTTTTAGAAGTAGTAATTGTGTAGAATTTTTATTTTTTTTCCTTTTTTAACTTTAAAAAGTCTTCCCAAAAGTATTTTTTCTTTTTTTTTTAATAAAGCTATTTTTATTTTTATATTTAAAGTGTACGCATTTTGCTATTTAATAATGACTTTTAATAATTTCCATTTTTGTCCATAATTTTTTTGGATTTAAAAAATTCTTGATTTGGCATTTTTATATTTCTAATAAACGAATTTTTTAATAAAAAATATTTAATTTTTATTAACGTCATTTTTTGTTTAAAAAATTTCTAATGCAAATCCAAACACAAAACACAGTTATTCTACATACTCTTCCTTTTTTATTTTCCGGAATTTTCCGGATTCTAAATAAGAACAAATTGAGAAGATTTTACAATCGACCCTCATTTTTAGCCAATATTAAATACCTCTCATTATAAAGTTAAATTTTTTCATACTTGGTAATGGACATGGATTTCGGTATCCGGATATTTACGGCGGATACAGGCGGACATCCGCAGGCATTTTGAAATTATCTATATCCGTATCTATTACCCTGGATTTTTTCATCTCCAAAAATTTTTGTAAAAATGAGGGTTCGACTAGGGAAGATAAAATAAATTTAAAAAAAATTTAAATTGAAATAAGAAGTCAATTTAAATAAAATATAAATTTCACAAAATATTTCTAAATTTTCTAAAAAATTGTTTCTATCCTCTCCTAAAGATTTCTGTTTTAAAGATGACCTATTTTTGTGTGTTCTTTAAAATTTTTTTTAATTCTTAATTTTTTTTTTCAATTACGCAACTACTTAATTAAATCACAGAGCTTTTAATTTAAAAATATATACAGATTTGTCTCGGAAATTTTATAAGACTTCCCCTTAGTTAAATGGCAAAGAGTTCAAAGTCTCTCAAAAACTTTGTAGGGATTCTTAAGCTCATTTAGACGTCATTTAAATTTTTTAATTAAAAAAATATTTTTAATATAAAGGTAAATATATTTATTTGTTTAAATTTTATTTTATCTCTTTTATCTGACCTTCCCCTTTTTTCTTTTAATGAATAATACGGAAATTTATTTATCTAATATATTTTTTTGTTTGGTTACTAAGGGGATTGAAAGGAGTTTTTAGTTGTTATTTAAGTTTACTTTTATTTCTACAGTGTGTTAAGAAATTATAACGCCAACTTAATTTTTTCTGGTTTCCAGTTGTCCAATTAATCTGATCCTATAAAATTTCAGTTTAAATTGGATAACTGGAAACTAGGAAACCAGAAAAAAATTAAGGTTGCGTTATAATTTCTTAATAAACTGTATTCATATCTTTTAATTCCACACAGGACTGGACACTAGCGAAAAAAAAATTTTTTAAGCAACCGCAACTCTAAATTTAATTTAATTTAAAAAATTGACAAATGCGTTCGGATCTGATCTTATAGAACAAGGTTTTCGGTTCAGAATCGAACTAACAAATTGAGGATTTCCCGTTCAGTTTTTCTATTCTGTTCCAGTATATCCGAATATTTTCAAGCGCCGAAAACCCTGCTCAAGAAGCATTAACTACCCAAGATAACCATACTAGAGATCGAGCTGGACCTGGACCAAGGCCTGGCATTTTCCTGAACACAGAGTTCAGGCCCAGGCATTCCTTGACCTTCCTTGGTTTTTCCTGGACTACAGGTCCAGCATTTAGTCCAGGCCAATAAATCAAACTCCAGAGTTCAGGAACAGGTCCAGGCTTTTCACAAATCTCGATCTCTAAACCAAACAAATAAATTAAAGTTTATCACATTGCAAAGCCCAAAATTTGTTTAAAATAAATTTAAATTCTTTATCACCTCTCTAAATTATTTTTTTCTTTTATTTTTTAATTAAATAGAAAAAGGCGTCGAATAGCCCACACAGAAAAAATAAAATAAGAATTTTTATTTCCATATTAAATTTCCTTAAATTAATTTTATTTGCATATACTAATTGGTTTTTACTTCTAAAATAAATTAAATAAATTAAATTAAAAAGACCAATAACCAGAAGACAGATGAAAATAATTTTTTTCTAAGGAAAGAAATTTATTTTTTTAATAAAAAGATTTCTTGGAGATTTTTAGAGAAATTGTTTTAATTGGAAATAAATTTTGAAAGGTTTGACTTTTGAATGTTCTTTGAAATGTGGAACACAAAAAACAGGACACCCCAAAGTACCGCAAGCCAAAGGTACCGACTAAATCGAATCGTACCAGCGCGTCCCTGGTTCGATATTTTTTCTTACATTTTCGACATTTATATTTTTATTCAGTTATAGCTCTGTGGTACCTTGGCCTGCTCCCACAAAAAACACTCACTTTAAAAATAAATACCTATTTTTCTTTAATGAGACTACTATGTAAAGGGGATAAACTTTACAAAAAATTTATCTCGTAAAATTTATGAAAAAAAGTTACCAGTCTATGCAAGAAGATAACCGAGTCGCTTACTTATTTAATAGAAATTTATGTAATAATTACTATAAAATTAAAAATTCTCATAGTTTAATAAAGATTGTCTATATACGTAATAATTAAATTTATTTTATATTCTTTATTCACACAATAATTTCTATTTAACTCAGTTTCAAATTTAGCTCAATTTCATTTCTTATAAAGTTTTTTACTCGATAGATTTGTATTTGTAAAACTTTCTATTTTCTTTATATTTTCCTTTACGCGATAATAATTAAATTACTGAAAATTATACTTTTTCCGGAAAGTTTTATATTGCTATTAGGTATTTCATAGAAGTTTATAGTATTTCCGGAAAGCTTTTTATATATTATTTCCGGAAAATATAATACTTTCCGGAAAATATACTGGTATAAATTTATTTTTCCGGAAACTATTTCCGTAAATAAATTAATTTTTCCGGAAAGATATAATAATTTCCGGAAAATAACTTCTCAGTAAAGTTTATTATATATTTTAACTTTCCGGAAAAATTATAATAAATTTAACTTTCCGGAAAATTTTACAATAAATTTATATTTCCGGAAAGTTTTAAAATTAATTAGAGTTAACTGCATTATTTTTTCTTTTCTTTCTATTAATATCTTTAATACTATATTTTAACTTTTTATAGTCTAAATAATGGAAGAACAAGCCAAAATATTAATGACTTCAGAATTTTTACATAGAAATTTTACTAGTACTGAACTACTTATGCCTCTTAAAGTTGTTAAAATTATTAATTTAAAATTAAATAAATTTTTAAGGGATTTCGACAATTTGTGGCCATAACCTATTTAGTTTGTAATTTGATTGGATTTATTGCAAATTCTTGGGTATTTTTTGTTGTGGCGCCTTTGCTTTGGTTAGGCCATGTAAGAGTTCCAAAGTCTATTCTTTTCCATATTCTTGCACTTTGTGTATCTGATTTGGCTACAATGTGTGGTAAATTATATTTTATTTTTCTTTAAAATCTGAGCGTTAAAAGAAAAAAATTTGCTTGAAAATTTCTATTTCTTATCAAAAAATTTTTTGAATTTTTTTTTAAATTTTTTGACCCCTCACGAGTGTCCGGGGTACTACACTCTTTTAAATAAGGTTTCCGGAGATTCCACAATTTTTTAACACAATATCACTAAAGTACGAATAAGTATTTTTCTCTGACAAGTTTATTTTACTTGCAACCTGGCATGTATTTTTGGTATGCATTTTGGTAATTCTTCGGTTCGTATTCCCCCTCCTTTTTTCTGACCATTTTTTCATTTTTCCTTCCCTTTCTCACTTATTTTTCATGAGGCAAGTATCAAAAAGGATTTTTGAGAAACATTTATTTCTTTTCTTCAAGGGATAAAAAAGAGAAACATGATACTAAAATTATAAAAAAACTTGAGAAATATCACCAAATCATTTTCGCCACAGAAATTCAGGAAAATATTTCGGTACGTAAATATATGTTGATATTGTTACCTGCATATTTTACCACGAAGAAGTCCAAGCTCTTCGAGCCAACCATCGAAATCGTTGTCGCTTAGTCCAATTTGTCACCCAAATCAATCATTTTAAAATTTTTTAGTTGCTCCATATTGGGTTATTGAATGATGTAAATGAATTTTTCCAGAACTTTTCTCGTGCATATGCATAATCCTTTTCGATACTTGCCTCATAAAAAATAAGTAAGAAAGGGAAGGAAAAATGAAAAAATGGTCAAAAAAAGGGAGGGGGAATACGAACCGAAGAATTACCTGCATTTTTCCTGAAACTTGGCGTTCTAAACGCTATTAAACATTTGCGCACACCCTCGAAAAATATTAACTGAATATTTTGTTCTTCTTATTTTTTTCAATTTTCCCCAGGAATGGTCCTTCTAAATTTGGAAATACTCAACGGAACTTGGCGTTTTGGACTAGCTGGCTGTAGAGCCTATTTACTTTTTGACTCTTTAAATAAATTTTCTGCCCCAGCAATTGTTTTGTTAATTTCTCGTACTTGTTATTCAATAATATGTTTGGATAAAGGCCGTTTACGTCAAACAACAAATAATAATAGTGGTGTTAAAACAGCTTTTATTCAAGTTATGGTTGCTTTGGCAATTGTTTTGTGTCTTCTTTGGCCTTTACTTGTTTACTCTCAAGTAATTTTTGTAATTAGAAAATTAATTCAAAAAAATATTTTTTATAGGTTACTGAAATTGTTGTACGTATTGATAGACATAAACGACAAGAACTGTTAGTGATTCTATATTTTATTAAAACTTTTATTTTTAGGTTTGTTCGTAAATGTGCCTTCTTGCCACCTCCAAATGTTGAATTGCTTTTTAATATTGTAGTCAGTATAACTAGGTGGGTTAAAGTAAAAACGTAATAAACTTTTCTGAGAGGTTTATTGTAATTAATTTTCCGGAAGATTATAGTAAACTAAATAAAAAAGATTATAGTAAACTAAATTCTGTAAAAATTCATATCTAGGTGTGTCAGAATATAATATATGTATGTACTAATAGTTAACTTTTTGGAAAAGTAAAAAATTAAGTACCCACTAGATTGAGACAGGATCGCGCTCACTGGACTCGTAAATGGATTGAACTTCAAAGATCGAATCCCGCGGGATTAATTCCTTAATTCCTTCCGGAATCCATGGATTCCGGAATCCCACAAAATCCCGTACAGATTCCCTCCGTGGCGCACCCTAATACCCACATTTATATAATTATTTTTTTATTAAAGCTATTGCATTCCTTTTGCCGGCTTTCTCTTTTGGTATGCATCCGTTCCTTTCTTTCTTTGGAGGAGAAAAGAACTTTTGAGCCAGAATCCTTCCTCATCCTTATCTACCCAAAGGTACTATAATTAAAATAAATAAGTTAAATTTTCTCTTCATTTAATTTTCAGTCATCCACCAATTTCTATAAAATCTGGAATTACGGGAAGTGGGGGCATTCCAAACAGTTTTCCTGCACCTTCCGTTGCCGTTATTCGAAGAGTTGTGGTTACCGTTGTTGTATTGGCAATGGTCTATTTGGTTTGTTGGACACCTTATTGGCTGGGAATGTATGCCCAAAGACTTTTTCATTTGAGAATGACTAAACAGAGTAAGTTTATTGGAAATTTTTCCGGGGTTATCCGTCCCCCCCCCCCCCCCCCCCCCCATTCTAAACTTTTTTTTTAATTTTAGCTGTAATTGTCATGTATTATGTACATTTAATGCCATATATTAGCTGTGCGGCATACCCGGCAATTTTCACTTTATTTAATCGCCCAATCCGCTTAGCACATTATCAATGGAGGCGGTCGATGCAGAGAAGAATGAACGGAAGTCAGTTAGTGAGGAGAGTGAGAGATGTTTTAGTAACTAGGTAAAGAAACTAGAAATTTCCTGGATAATTTTTGTTTTTTTCAGAACGGATAGTCAAAGATCAATGAACAGAAGAGGCACAACAAAAATTTCTAGCAGTATTTTAAGAGAAAGACCAAGTAGTTGCGAAATGGAAAGACACCAAAGTTGTGTGTTACTTACAAGAAAAGAATCCCCTTTGGCTGCTGTCAGTTTTTGAATTTGAAAATATTTTTTGAATTTTTGCTCAGGGTGTTTAATTAAATAATGATCTTATTTCTATTGTATTTTTAATTTAAAATTGTATACATGTACATATAAAATAAACTTTATACCTTCTTGAAAATGCAAAAAAGACTTGCCGGAAATATTCCTTCAGGAAATCAGAAATGAGTCGGAACAGTCAGAAGTGTCGGAAATCTGAAAAGCCGGAAATCGGAACTGGCTCAAAAGTCGGGACTTGGAAATCGGAAATCAAAATTTTTTTCGGGAATCGGAAGGAAAAAACGTCGGAAATCGGAATTCTGACTTACCTCGTCTAGGAAATATACTATATTTTAAATTCAGGATATAAGTTTCAGAATTAATATAGGTAATTATTTTCTTTGTATATATGTACAAGAAATAAAAACTTTTATTGGCGAAAAATAAAAACAACAACAACGGCACTCACCAACCGGGGATGATCGATTGATCTTTTTAAATAAATCGCCGGACTGCGCATGCATAGTCTTTTCTCTTTACGGCTTTTTCATCTCTCTCCCAGCTTCAGGGCAGATAGTAGTGGAGGTATTCTTTCATTCACATACATACAAGGCCACCCATCAACCACCAAAAACTTCTCTCCTCTTCCTTTCTAGAAACACATTTTCCCCCAAAATTAAATGGGAATCGACACTTTCCCCTTTTTATTAAATCTAAAATGGTTAAGAAAGAATTATCGACGGAGAGAGGTTATCCTCCTTTGGGTGATTGGAATTTTGGCATTTTTGCTTTGTTGGGTATTGCTAACTTTGTTAATTTTGTTGGCACAAGAAGCTGTAAGTGTATAAACATAAAAACAATTTTTAATTTCCTTCAAGTTACTCGGCCCCGTTTTCTTGACAAAATCCTCCTCCTCCTCTCTTTTAACAGTAGACCCCGATTCTTATGCTGGAAGGGGAGTTCAACTTTTGGTTGGGCACTTCAATGGAAATTTGCCGGCAGAGAGAAGGGCTAATTTAACTGAAGGTTTTTTTAAAAGCCTTTTAAAATTTGGAAAATATTTATAGACGAATTAAATAAAAATAATTATTCGCCAATTCCCGAAGCGGGTCAAAATGGACATCCTGTGGAATTGAGTCCTGAAGAAGAGAAAAGAGCAGAACATACTTTTGGTATTAATCAGGTAATAAACTTTTAAAAATCAGTAAGAAGGAAAAGTTTACGAGCACGCAAAAAATGCAAAGGAGGAAGGGAAAGCGCGCATTCCCTTTGCGGACAGGCGGATAGTAAACTGGACATTTACCCCAAAAAAAACTTTTTACTTCTTTAAATAAATACATTTCCAATCAAATAAAAATAGGATTCAATAAATAAATCAAATTTTGGGGTACGGCCCACTTTGTCGCGCGGCCACTTAGTCGCAGAGCCATAACTTGCTTTAAGATTTCCGAATCTTTCCAAATTTAGTATTAAACGATTCCTCTCATCGAGCTAAAGAGATTGGTACCAAAATTGATAAGGGCCAGAAATTTTTTAGCAAGTTATGGCTCTGCGACTAAGTGGCCGCGCGACTAAGTGTCCGTGTCCCCAAATTTTGTATCAATAGTCGGTATTTTGTTCATGTCCCCCCTCCCCCCTTTTTGAGTCTCGGATTAATTTTCCTTTCATTTTTTCGCCTCAGACTGGTCAAAGTTCTTTTTATAAGTGTTGATTTTTGCCACTGCCGCCTACTATTTTTTCCTTCTTAATTTTTGCTCAGTTAATTTAGGTAAATTTTACTTTAGAATGCTTGAGGGTTATAAAAGGAAAATTAATTTCAAGCTCAAATAAGGAGGGGGATGTGAACAAAGTACCCTTTAGTCTTATTTACAACGGTAGAGGGAGAAGGGTTGTCAGTTACACCAAATTCTTCGGGTAACTAAAACCACCTAAAATCTTAGGTTTTTCTGTTTAGTTTTAATCTGACAACCCTAAACGGGAGTTAACTTAAAAAAAATTTTTTCTTTTTTACATTTTCTTTTAACATTTTTACATAAATATATGTACATTTCTTCTTTCTCTAGTCTGTTTTGCGCTTTTTGTCTTTTCCTTCCTCTTTGTTCTAAAATTTTATTTTAAATGTCAATTAGAATAATTAAACTAACCACTTCTTTATCCTCTTTTTTAAAAATTTTCTTAATTATATTCTCATAATAAGGAGCATATCCAAAAACAGAATTTTTATAAAATAAAATTTTCCCATTTTCTTCAATTTCGTAAGGCTCTAATTTAATTCTATACTCTTTAAATATTTTTTCCATTTTTGGAAGTATTTCTTTTTCACAATTTTCATTGAATATTTTTAATTTTAATTTTTCTTCTTCATTTAAATAAATTGAAAAAACTTTACAAACTCCAGTTATAAAAAGAATCATGCCGAAAGAATGTTTTTTTAAATTATCTAATTGACTTTTTATTTTAGACATCAAATCTTTGTCCAAATCTTTATCCAACTCTTCTTCCTAAAAAATTTTTTTTCCAATTTTTCGAATTTTATTAGACTCAATTAGAGTAAGTCGAGTCTCTCATTCCTCTGTTATCACTCGATATCCTCTAATCGTCGAATAATCGTTGAAACAAATCGTCGAAATAATATTATCCATTGATTTTCCACCCGGAGCCCGGAGCCAACATTGATCATGCGCGTATCATGGAATTTCGGCGGATTAAGAGGGATATAGGCGATTAAGAAAATAAATAGGATTTGGATGATGATCCCCTGCATCACTGTCAACCCAATACCCAGCACTAATGTTGATTTTTTAGTAAAAGTATTGTTTTTGGTAAAATTTTTTTAGAATACTGTTTTATAAAAATTACTCGATTACTCGATTTACTCGTACTCGAACTCGGCCTAAAAAGTTGAACTCGTACTCGAACTCGGGGTTTTCAAACTCAGCATTACTCGAACTCGGCTTTTCCCCAATTACTCGGTACTCGACTTACTCTAGACTCAATCCTTTGGACCCGCAGAGTTCATATTCTACTTTTTCGATTTAGATATTTTTGTTAGAATACCTAATCTCTCCAAAGGGACATTGAAAAACAAATTTTGAGAACTCTCGACTAGTGTTCGACAAATGGATTTTTTTGGTACCGGTACCGGGAGTACCGAAAAATCCCGGGTACTTTCGGGAGTATCGTACCGAACCGTGCCGAACACTACTCTCAACTTGGTTATATTAAAAATATAAAAGAAAGTTAAGTTGGTGTGCTTTTCCGACATTTTTTAGGTTTGCCAGTAAGTAATCGAGTATGCTGAGTTTGAATCTATGTTCAATTTTTTCTGCTTCGAATCCCGCACCCTAAATCGTACTCGAAGAAATTAACATAAATAGTTAGCTGATATATTTGTAATAATACACTATACCTTTCTTTGATATAAATTATCCAAACATACAGAAAGAATCGACCATTTTTCAGCATTTACAAAAAACCCAAAAATATTCTCGTCTAATATATCTGATAGTGACTGCTTTATCTCTTTTAAATTTTTATCCTTTAAATATTCTAACTCAAAATTTTTATTTGTAAAAAGTTCTTTATAATGTTTTTCTTGTTCTCCTATCCATTTTTTAATTTCTCTACCATTAAAGTCATCACTATCTAAAGTTATCACTGAAATTTTATTTGAAAGGTTATACCGATTTTTGGATATTCCTCCCCATTTCTCTTGGATTAAATTATGTAAGACATTGTAAAGATAATAATGCCTTGTTTCTATTTTTCTTGAGGGAAAGGACTCCCTTGACAAACAAATTTAAAACAAAATTCTCATTGTCTTCAACTCCCCGACCCGCCCAACGATGATTTGTAGGCCATTCGTCAATTTACGACATGCTATTCCCCGACATTCCCGAAATATTCCTCCCCGACGAGTTAGGGACCAAACCTATTAAAAAGAATGAAATTTCCCGCGTCATTAAATTTTCCATAAAAAATATTATAAAATATTTTTAATTTAATTTTTAAATACCATTATGTTTTGTTGGTATTAATTTTTGTTTCTTTCTGTTTATTAACTTTGAATTAATCACTTGGTTGATCTCAACCATAAAAAGTAATAAAATAATTACTTTATGAAGAATCATAATTTTATAAGGATTTCTTAAATTTTTTCTTTAAAATTTTTCTTTTAAAAATTTAAAATTGAAAAAAAAATGGAATAAAATGAAGGCAGCATCTCTCCCTTTATCTCCCCAATAGGGAGGGGGGGGGGGTCTCCTCCACTCCTCCACTCCCCCCCCCCCTTCCCTCTTGAAAAATTGAATGAATGTCTGATTGATTCCTTCACATGCGTAAAAGTCAGGGGGAGAAGTCATGTGTAAAAAAATGCCCATGACTTGAGATTTTGACAATAAATTAATCAATTGAAAATTTTTTAAAAATTGATTGTCTACATTCCCTCTCCCTTAAAATTCTCTCTAACATTGACAAACATTTAAAAAGATGTTTTCCGGAAAGGTTTATTTTTACAGTTCAACTTGTTGGCAAGTGACTCGATAGCAATAAATCGAACATTACCCGATATTCGTCGTATTCAATGCCGGGCTTATGCTGAAAAGCTGCCGCCTATTAGTAAATTACCGGATACTTCTATAATTATTGTATTTCATAATGAGGTGAGGCTGTTAAATAAAAAATGAAAGTTTAAATCTGTCAAGTTTTTAAAGGCTTTCTCTACACTTGCACGAACAATAACAAGGTTGGGTAAAATATAAATTATGGTATTTTTCCGGAAAGTTGATATTTTATTTAAAAAATTTGATAAACTTTCTGGATAAAATTTTGTCACAGAGGTGCACCACTTCATCTTTTTGGGTCTCTTTCATCTTTTTAAATTAAGTTTCGCCTTTTTTACTGACCTCTTGTTTTGGCACACCTCTGTTGTAACCTCAAGTTTATTTCCGTAAAGTTTTTTCAGTTATGTTTATGTTTCCGGAAAACCCCATTATAGTATAATTTTTGAAAGTAAAAGACTGTTAAACACACAAATGTAGTATTTTCTGGGATTTCCATTCTTCCAGCAAATTATAATTATTCTTTCCGGAGAGTTTATTCAAAATATCCATTGATTTTTACAGCGTCATCAACCGATCACCTCATTCCTTACTGCGTGAGATAATTCTTGTCGATGACTTCTCCAATCGAAGTTTTTAAAAAATGATTATGATAAGCAAATATTTTTTTATTTTTTAGAATTTTTGGGGGCTGAGTTGGAACTTTTCTTACAAACTTTACCTATCAAAATTAAACTTATTAGGGCTAAAGAAAGGGTTGGATTAATTCGAGCAAGGCTTATGGGGGCACAAGAAGCTGTAGGAAATGTTCTTACTTTTTTGGATGTAAAGAGACTTTTTATCTCCCTCTTTTTAATAAATTAGTAGTTTTTAGTCTCATTGTGAATGTACCAGTGGATGGCTGGAACCTTTACTGGCCAGAATAAGGGAAGAAAGAAAGGCTGTTGTTTGCCCTATTATTGGTAATAAATTTGTAATTATTTAATAGTTTTATGTAGATGTTATAAATGACCAGACATTTGCTTATCAAAAAGGAATTGAATTGTTTAGAGGAGGATTTAATTGGAATATGCAATTTAGATGGTGAGTAGAGTAGCTAATACATACATTTTGTCTAACACTACTACCTATTTCTATATTTGTTAAATAGAATCCGGAATGAATATACCTATACTAGTTTATTCTTCCGGAATGTATATATGTATTTGGTAAATGTTTCCGGAAACTTTTATATTTTATGTTTCCGTAGTGCATGCTTTTTGTATTTACTTTTCCGGAATATATTGTATTACGTTTCCGGAAAGTTTCTTTTCTTTCCTACTACTCTCTATAATACTTTAACATTTTCCGGATTATAGAAAAACGCATAACGGGAGAGTTAAGGCTTCATAAATATTCAGGAATTAATAATTTTCAAGGTATGCGGTTCCAAGCGATATGGCCAAGCAAAGACATCAAAAAGACCCTACAGCAGCCATAGTGTAATTTAAAAATAAAAAAATTACTTAAAATTTTTTAAAAGTTCTCCAACAATGGCTGGCGGTCTCTTCAGTATAGACAAACAATTTTTTCAAGAATTGGGTGCTTATGATCCAGATATGGACATTTGGGGAGGGGAGAATTTGGAAATGTCTTTTAGAGTATGGCAATGTGGAGGTGTTATAGAAATTCTGCCTTGCTCACACGTTTTTTTTGAAAATTAAAAAAATAAAATTCCCTAAAAAGGTTGGCCATGTATTTCGACATGCCTCCCCCCATGATTTTCCTAAAGAAAAAAGTTCTGGTAAAATACTTAATTCAAACTTGGCGAGAGTGAGTGAAGTATGGATGGATCAGTGGAGGTTTTAAATAGACCAAATGAAAGAAAAAGATTTTTAAAAATATTTTTAAGGCATTTCTTTTATAAAATATCACCGCGTGGGTTTATTTATATTTTTTAGAAATAAAATAAAAAAATTTTTAGAAGCTTCTGCTCTAATTCCTTCCTTAGATGTTAGTGAAAGAATTGAATTACGCAAAAAATTAAACTGCAAAAATTTTAATTGGGTAAATTAATTTAATAGAGAAAGAGAAAATAGGTTTCCGGTTTATACTGATTTGGACTCTCTCCTATCTCATTAGAGGCCAGCCATATTTAAAAATGTTAAAATGACCTAGAAAATTATAGTGCCGTAGCCCCCCCCCTTTCTTGGCTAATTAATAGTAGGGTTCCCCGTCCCCGGGGATTAATCCCCATCCTCGAACCCTAATTAATAGTGGAAAACTTGGAGGATAACAACAAAGTAAATGAGAGATATTTAACTAATTTTCAATCTTTAATATTTTTAAGTATTTACAAAATGTGTGGAAAGACAATTTTCTACCTAATGGACGTTCTGCACTTATTGGCCGTGTAAATTTAACTCATTTTTTTAATTTTTAAAAGTTAAGTTTCGTCATTTATCCTCAAATTCTTGTCTTTTTGGTCGCCCTTCAAATCCAGGGAAGAGACATCGTTTAACAATGGGGACTTGCTCTTTAGGTTTTGATATATGGCAGGTGGAATGTTTTTAGTTGACATTATTTAACAAAAATTTTGTAGTTTTGGGTATTGTCTTCATATAAAGAATCAGAAGGTGTTAGATTAATGAGTGACGAGCATCAATGTTTAAGTGCAGCTAAAGAACAAACAGAAAATAATGTTTGGAGAATTCAATTGAGGGAATGTGGAGGACATAGTAAGGGAAGAAGTGTTAAGATTTGGGTTAAAAACGGGAAAAAGGAGGAATTTTAGAGAGGAGTTTGATGGTGGGCCTCGGAATTCTCCCTCGGAATTCTTATATTACACAATTCAAAATTGTGATGAACAGAATATAAGGATAAAAGTGTTTAAACAAAAAATTCTTTTTACAAAAAAAATCTTTTAATTTAAGAGATGGAATATTGGAGATGGGAATATCGAGTGAGTTAAAGTTTAGATTAAAACTAAAGAAATAACATTTAAAGAATCGACATTTTGTCCACATAAACAGCAGTCTATGTTTGGATGAACCAACAGAAACAGCTAATTCCTTCCCTTCTGCAAATATTTTTAATTTTGATGGGAAAGAAGAAAAACCTGAAAGATTGCCAAAAATGTCAAAATGTGTTAGGGGAAAATATTCACAGGTAAAAAAATGAAAATATTTTTCTTGAATTTTCTTTTTTTTAAAAGCAATGGGAATTAAATGAAATTAAATGGCTTCCAGAGAATAATAGAAAGAATTAAAGAAAGAGGAAATAATTTATATTTTATATTAATTTGTTGTAAATTTTGTTTTGTTATTTACGTTGTAAGTATTTCATGCAAAAATATTTTTTTAATTTTTAATTTGGTGGTAAATAAGAACTGTAGACGATCAAAAAATTAGTGATGAACTGGACTGGCGTTAAACTAATTTTATTCTTTTTGAGTCTAGACTGAGAAAATTGGCTTTGGGATTTGTGGATTTTTTGCTTGAATTTTACT
Source organism: Meloidogyne arenaria (assembly GCA_036172955.1). Classification (NCBI taxonomy): domain Eukaryota; kingdom Metazoa; phylum Nematoda; class Chromadorea; order Rhabditida; family Meloidogynidae; genus Meloidogyne; species Meloidogyne arenaria. The sequence goes on along the minus strand of JARQAB010000012.1, from coordinate 4,423,985 downwards.
TTGCTTTTGTTTTATTTATTTATTTTTATTTGTAGAATTTGTATATGTATATTTATGTTTAATTGAAAATAATGAAAAAATGACAAAAATTTATTCGTTTACTTTTCAAAATTCAAATTCACCAGCTATTTTTCAATGTGATAATTGGACAGCTCAACAGGTTGCCGAATGGTTAAATGGTAAAAATTAAATACTTAGAAATATATTTCTATTTCTGAGGTAAATTAGAAATATATTTTTTTTAATTTGCGGACAACATTTCCCTATTTTTTGTCCGCAAATTTTATCTGCAAAATTTTTTTTAATTTTTAAAAAGGTGTTGATGATGGAATGGCTCCCTATATCAGACATTTTGTTACACACAATATTACTGGAAGTAAATTGTTAAATGTTGATAATGATATTTTGAAGAAAATTGGTGTAAATAGAGAAGCTTCGCGTGCAAAAATAATTTCTGCAATTAATTTACTTTTGTATTATGTAAGGAAATTTTTTTTATATTTTTAAAAAAATATTTTTTAGAGTTATTCAATCAAATATGAAAATCTACAAAAATTGGCTTTGAAGACGAGGTTTTTTTTATTTTTGATTCTTTTTAGTTTGCCTTTTTTAATTTTCCTAAATATTTATTCTTCGATTTCGTTATGCTCCCCCATTATTTTTTGTTATTATCAGAGTCCTACAAATTTATTAAAGTGACCTTTCTAAATCCAAAATTTTTTTAAATAATATAACCATAATTCTATACATATAGGGCAGAAGAGTTCAAAACTTGAATTTTTCTTTACAAAAATTTTTCTGGCCCAATCTTGAGAATTTTCTTATTTTTCATCAAAAAAATTTCATCTTTAATTTTTTTATTAATTTTTTGAAGAGTTTGTACAAACGAAATACTCGAAGCAGTCTCCACAGCCACTCCAATAATCAACAATTCTTCAAATGCTTCAATGCACATAGAAGTATTAAATAATGTTTTGGGGGCTTTGGCTAGCACATATGAAAATACTATAAGGCTAATATTTTGGTTGGAAAGGTTTTTTTGTTTGTTTTAATTTTTTAAAATAAATTAAAAAAAGAAATCCTTTTGTTGAAAATAAAAAATATGCAAAAATGAGAAATAATTTGGCTACATATGTTGATGAAATGGTTGATTGTGTTAATAATCCAAATAATCCAAAATTCTTTTCTGTTCCGCAATTGCTGATTGAGGTTTGTTAAACACGGGATTTTTAAGAACTTTTTGTTTTTAAGTCTTAAGAGTTTGGTGATACTTGGCCAAACATATTTAAAGAGCTATTAACTAACTAAAAAGTTTTTTGGGATGACGAATAGTTCTTTGGTTTTCTTTTTTCATTGCTCCGTTATAGACGTTAAATTTTGCACTGCAACTAAAAATTTTGGATTTTTATGATTTGTAACTTTAGGATTTCGGTCTGACAAGGAGACTGACATTCTGAGAAAGTCTAGATGCATCCAATTAATTTAACTCGCTAATCCGTTACCTAGAAATGTTATTGAAACCTTTGAAATTTAATTCTAAATTACTATATGGTGTGTTAAGAAATTATAAAACCACCAAATTTTCTTCTGGTCTTCTATGTTCTGGTTGTCCAATTAATCTGAAATTTTTACAGAATATTTGTAATCACTATTAAATATCATACCCAAAAAATATTAAAAAAATTTTGACTCAATCGATTTTTATCGAGTATTTTCTCAAAAATGGGTGTTAAGAAATTATAAAACCACTTGAAAGAAATTTTATTCTTCATATTAGAAATGCTTGAAAATTTTTTTAAAAATTTCTGTGAACATTTCCATTAGGATCGAATAGAAAAACAAAAAGAACGAAGTCTGTAAATACTTTCTTCATTGAGATCTCAAAACCCCAAAATCAACGGAAAATAAGGGTACAGTACTTCAAAAAATATTTTAACCCCCTTAGAGCTTATATATAAATTTTCTTTTTAGCCCTCCAGAAAGCCCATAAAATTTGCTACAAAAACACTTGGTTCCATCTTGGAGAAAAATCTTACCATTGAGGACTCATCTATTAAATTTAAAAGTTAGAAATAATGACAAGTTATGGGGTAATTAGAGTGAATTTATTTATCTGCTCTTTTATCCGATCAGCCTTCAATGGTAAGATTTTTCTCCAAGATGGAACCAAGTGTTTTTGTAGCAAATTTTATGGGCTTTCTGGAGGGCTAAAAAGAAAATTTATATATAAGCTCTAAGGGGGTTAAAATATTTTTTGAAGTACTGTACCCCTATTTTCCGTTGATTTTGGGGTTTTGAGATCTCAATGAAGAAAGTATTTACAGACTTCGTTCTTTTTGTTTTTCTATTCGATCCTAATGGAAATGTTCACAGAAATTTTTAAAAAAATTTTCAAGCATTTCTAATATGAAGAATAAAATTTCTTTCAAGTGGTTTTATAATTTCTTAACACCCATTTTTGAGAAAATACTCGATAAAAATCGATTGAGTCAAAATTTTTTTAATATTTTTTGGGTATGATATTTAATAGTGATTACAAATATTCTGTAAAAATTTCAGATTAATTGGACAACCAGAACATAGAAGACCAGAAGAAAATTTGGTGGTTTTATAATTTCTTAACACACCATAAGACTACACACTTTCCTTGTTTTCCTAATAATTTTGGTTTTTTAAAATATTTTAGAGAGCAAAAATGATTCAACAAGTTTGTAACGAAATAATTCATTTACCCGATCCAAGTATTTTATATACTGCATTTCTTGATAGAATAACTATTAGAAGACCTGCTTCTGCTGATTGGGTATATTTTATTGAAAATTAATTTTTGTGAAAATAAATTTAAGGGTTTTGAGATTGGAAGGACTTGTTTAGGCATAAATTTAATAACTAGAGTTGATTACAATTCCCCGTCAGCATTCCCGGATAAATTTGATGTTGGGGATGAAATTTTGGAGGTTTTTTTAAATTTTCTGAAAAAATTTTTTCAAAAAAAGATTAACGGCCAATCAGTTATTGGATGGAAGAGAACAACACTTTTACGCCGTTTAAATGAAAAACAACAATTTTTGAGACCCGGACAAGCACAATTCTCGAATTTAGAAAATGTTGAAACTCAGCTGCTTTTGTGTAAAAGGCCGAGAGAAAGCTGTTCTCCCCAAAGATTTCCTAAAATACAAGATTGTGGGAATTTGGGAGGTGATCAAGAGGCGAAGAGATTGACAAAATTGGCTTTGGATTTTAAAAATAAGGTTTGGAATTTTTTAAATTGATTTTTAAAATTTAACTAAAAATGGTATATTGACTCGCGATAAAACCAAAATTATTTTTTATTGGAAGCAAAAGTAAATGAAAATGATTTGTTAATGCGAAAGATGGGTTATCGTGTTTCAATAAGGATATTTGGAGTTCTCTTATTTCTCTCCATCCCTCACTGATAATTTTTGGAATATTAATCTTTCGGCATTTTCTCTTATTTTTTGCTTAATTTTTCCGCTGACCCATTATGTAAATATTTTTAAATTTGATGAAAAATAATTTTTTATCCCTTTCCTCATTTAATTTTTCTTTTTATTTTCTTTTTTTATTAGATTGGAACAGATTTTTCTATGAGATGGCATCGAAATCAAAAAGAAATTTCAAACGAATTTAAAAAACAAGAAAACAACACTTCCAACCATTTAGCCCTTCGACGTGTTCGTTCTTCAAGTTTTACAGCAAATGTAAATTCAAATAGTCGAAGATGCAGTGATTGTTCATTACCTCAAGCAAGTAGATGTATTTCACTTTTAATCCCAACTGGAAAACAACAATTATTTCGAAGAGCTTCTGTTTGGAATGAAAGCCCGCCTGGCACTTTACATTCTCCTTTTAAGGTTTTTTGGAAAATTAATTTTGAAATTAAATATGAAAATTGTTTACTCCTTTTATTTGCGGACTAGATTTTCGGATCAGATATAGGGGAATCAGGCCCGTAGCCATGATTTTTTGCGGGGAAAAAATCACCCTCCACACCCTGGCTACGGACAGGGGGGGAATTACATGATAATAACTAGGAAATTAGCAGATTATTTAAAAATTGATTATTGGGTCTGAGGAATACCCAAAAAATGGTTATTTATTAAAAACGTCTTTAAACATTTTTAGAAGAAATAATTAAAAAAAATTTTTTTAGGATTCAAATTCATGGCTACTTTTACTAGCTTCTTGGGGCACAGAAAATAATCGTCTAACAACAACAACTAGACCCGATCGGATTCAAAAAAGGCCTCCACCATTGAAAGGGATTCTTGAGCCTGGCGAAGTTTCTGTTGTGGTAGATAAAGGAGAAATTGAGGATGGACAAAATGGTTAGCAACTTTTATTTTAATACAGAAACTAAATTTTAAATTAGTTATTTATAATAATTAACAGAAATTTTACGGCCAGGTGTAGAAATTAAGATCCGAGGTAAAAAAATCAATGGTTTGCACTGATATTAGGGGTTAAATATTTAATTTAGCCTTCTCTTGAATTTTGTCCGTTATACCAACTTTCATGAAATTAAATTCCAAACTTCTTTTATTTCATAATATTTTTAAATTTAAAGGTATCGTCTTTTCAAGTGTTGAAATAGTCCAAGAAAATGAATTACTCAAAATTGGAACTTCTCTTTCTGTTATAGTTGAACCTGAATGGAATGCTCCAATTAAAGAAATTACTGGAATATCAACACAACAAAGAGCTCCTTTTTCTGAAAATGCTGTTAATCCTTTGCCTGTTATTAGTGAATCTCCTTTGAGGTTTTTTAAAAAAATAAATAAGTTTTATTTTTGACTTCCCCCTCAAAACTTTAACAAAAAAATTTTTGTTATATTTAGTGTGAATGGCAGGGACTCTATATTTTCTATTAGGTCATTAAATGATTAAATATTTTATTTTTTGTAAGTAGTGGAAGAGTTTTTGAAGGTGTTTTTTTGGAAAGATTTTTGCAACTCGAGAAGGGCACATTTCCGCTAATTAGGAACAGGAAGATTTGGGAGACCTCTAAATTTAAAAAAAAAATTCAATTTTCTATAGCAATATTCACGCCAAAATCGCTCGTTTCTTTTATGGAGAATTCTCAACAATTCCATCGCCTAGTCCATCAAGTATAAATATACAAAATTCTTCACAAGATTTAACAATAAAAACTTCAACAACATTTTTACCCAAACAAACAACAAATCCTGAATGTAAAACCCCAATAACTCCAAATTCTAAATATTCACTAGAATTACCATTTTCCTCGAGTACTTCAACAAAATTGGGGGAGGGAAGTTCAAGTAGTTTATGTTCTGTTGATTCGCCTTCCTATACTTCTACTATCGTTAAAACAGCAAGTTCGAGTAGAAATAGATTGGCTGTAAGTTTTTTTATTTGATTTTTTCCGATTCTAGCGCCACTTTTACGACAATCTCAGTTACTTTTTCGTTATCCCTACCCCTTTTTGCGGACTCTTATTTAAAGAATGGATTCCTCCCTTCCCTAATTTCACTCAATGTTTCCTATGGCATGTTTAATGATAGACATTAATAAAAGGGATTATATTTAATGTCAAATTTCTTTGATTTGAGATGTCATAAAATAGGGGTCCCTTATTCAACATTTTTTTTATTTTTAGCCTTTGGCTGAACCAGATGAAGTTGGTGATTTATTATTAACTTATGTGCCCATATCTTCATCAGAAAATGTTTGAATAGAAAATTTTTTGAAAGAAATTAATTTTTATTATTTAGGCAATAAATAATTGCCAAACAACACAAAATATATCATCAAAAACCCCAATTATTGAAGGATTAATTTTGCGAGAATTATTTCAATCAGAATATAAAAGACAACTTTTTAGAGCTTCGTTTAGACGAAAACGCTGGACGAAATGTTGGGGGTTAATTAAAGGAGGGATATTCCAAATTTATTCAAATCAAATAGTAAAAAATTAATTTTTAATTTGGAAATTAATTTAAAATTTAAGTCAACTGAAGCAGAACTTTTAATTGATTTATCGATGAGTACAATTACAACAAAACCTGAAATTCAAACTTCTAAGAAACAGTTAATAAATACTTTATATATTTTTTCCGGAAAACATTTAAAATCAATTCCGAAATAACATTAACAAATTAAAGGGCCATGATTGGATATGGGGGGGGGGCTTGGATTGGATATATAAGATGGAATGTGTTCCAAGTATGGGTGTTGAGAATGTTAGTTATCCCAGGATGTCATGTCCAAGATATTTTAGGTTTGTTCCTGGACCTGTTATATAGCAAAACGCAGGGTAGTGTATAGGCCTTTTTTATTTTAATTGATGATAGCTTGGGGGACTTTTCCCCTAAGAGATAAAAGCTAGGTTAAGATCGCGAATTTTTTGAATTTACTTGAATCAACACGACTGAACCAACTTACTATTTCTCCTAAGCTTATCTCTTACACCCTTAGACATTCTTCTCCCAGTTTTCCATCCTTGGATGAATGAATCCTAGGCCCACTCTCCTCCTTGGAAAAATGGGAGAAGAGGACATAACCTTTCGGAAAATAAATTCTAAATATTTATTTTCTTAAATTTCCTATACTTTTTTAGCATTTTTCTACTAAAAAATAAAAACAAAGGATTAAAATTACATTTTGCTTTTTATTCAAATGAAGAATTAAATAAATGGTTAGAAGCAATTATTCAAGAACAACACAATTCTTTAATTATGACATCCTCAACTTCTTCAACTGAATGCCCAAATATTTTACAAAAATCATCCTCTAGAGCTTCTAATATTATTGAAGGAAGTTCTCCTCCTCCAATGATTGTACATGTTGTTTCTGGTCGGCAATCACCTCGGTGATATTTTTTAATTTTTTTTAATTGGCTTTAAATATTGATTTATGGATTTGCACTTTTATTAATTAAATGTAAGGGAAGAATATTTTTGCAAGATACATTTTGAGGCTATTTTAAATTAATTCTCAAGCATTTCCTTGAGAGTCATTTAGAGTAAAATACATATATTTTAAAAATTAATTTTGAAACAAAAATTTTTTCTAAATATTTTATAAAATTAATTTTAAGAGTGTATATCCAAAATTTTGACTATAATTTTTTTACTCTACTCTCAAATTAACTTTAAATTTATTATATTTTTGAATGTGATTTTTCTATTATTTTTATTTGATTTTTTAAAAAATTTTTTCTATTCCTTTATTTCCAAAAATTTAGTTAATTTTAATATTGTGATTTTTGATTTTTTCGATTCAATTTTTGATTTGCATTTTTATTTACCAAAGAAACTATCTGACCAAAAAAGACTAAAAAAGTTTTTTGAAAGATCATCTATGTATATATAACGTCTCCCCTATTCCTTAAGTGTTATGCTCTGAAGGACATTTTTTAATCTAGTATTTTTTGGTCAAAAACACCCAATTTAATTATAATTCAATTAATTTTCTAGTCGATAAAGCTTTAATAATAAAACCTCTATAAAACCTCTATAAATTTTGAAAATAAATTTGACTGTATTTATTTAGTTTATATTTTTTTAAAGTTTCTTGAAAGGATAATTTAATTACCAAACATTTTTTGGAGTTAATTTTTTTCAATTTTTTTATTTAATTGAATGAACAATTTAATTATTTTTTTCTTTTTATTATTTTTTCAATTAAATTCTTTCCAAAAATGTTATCGAACAAAATTTACTAATTTTATTAACTTAAATTTAAAAGAACAACAATGTATTGTTAATGAACGTTTTTTATTTTATTCTGTTGTAGGTTTTTTGGCATTTTGTATTTTTAAAAAGGAATTTTTAAAAGAATCGTGGAGAAGGCTTCAATTTAAGAAGGGATGTTTATATGAGGGTGGCTAATGTTGTTAGACAACTTAGAGAGAAAGGTGAGGGGAAAGGGCGTTTTGGAGAAGGGGAGTTTACAGGATTTTCTTGTTTGATTCAACTTCTTTGGGTAATTTCCCTAAAATATTCCTAAAAAGTCACCTTTTTACACCTAAACAGTATCAGAATTTCGGTTCGGACATCGGATACGGATATCCGAAGATTTCCAACTATCCGCCAACCTTACTAGACAGTCCAAAAATTATCTAACAATGCGGAGTACCTTAAATTGAGCGTATCTTTCAAGTAACTCCCCCATCCAAACGCTAACCAAAGGTTGGTAGACCCTTCTCAAATAGAGGTCTTGACTATATTTTGTATTATTTAAGGTCATCTTTTTACACTCGTTTTACCTCCATGGCAAGGTATTTGGCATTGGCACAATCCAAAATTAAAATTTTTTTGGAAAGAATTATTTGATATTGAAAGTTTAAATAAATTTGTTCCAGTTATGGAATTTAATGAATTTATTAAAAAGAAAAAAAATTCAGAATTAATTATTGATTCTATTTTTTATCTTCAAAATTATCAAGAAGGGTGGTCAGAAAGTAAAGGTTTTGAGATTAAATATGATATTCGCCCTTGTATTGATGCAAATAAATATTACAGAAAAAGTGGGGAAAGATGGTGAGTATTCCTTTTTTGAAATTTGGGAAAAGGGAATTTTTAAGGTTGGGTCAAATTCGTCAATTGCTTACCCACTGGATGCTTGATTACCCTCGGGATACCTCAAAAATGTCAAACTAACACTTTTTTCCTCATTTTTTTCTAGGGACCTATGAAGCAGAAGATTACCCAGTAACTTGGGTTTCTATGTGCCTAATCTTAAAGGTTTTGACAATTTATTAAAGAGCGCTCTCAATTTTAGGGTTACCTCCAAAATGATTTTTTCTTAGGAGCAGAAAATTTAATCTCAAAAAATTTTCTAGGTTAGGTGACTTTTCTGGCCAAATATTAACTTTTAACGAATTAAAATGTCTTTCAATACAAGGCCAATCAAGTACTTTAGTTGATGCAATAATTGAATTAATGGAAAATAAGTAATTTTTGTTTTCAAGAAAATCTCTCTTTTTTCTAAAGACAAACAATTCTCGTTGACAGAGCCGAAACAATTTTGCATGATAATTTTGGAGATGGTTATTTTTTGGCATTTTGTTTACTTAAAAAAATTTCTTTTTGTTTAAGTTAATTATTGGAAAGCAAGAATGTCAATGAATTATTCAAAAAAATTAAAAAATATGGGAGATAAATTTAGAAAAGAAAAGTTTCCTTTGGGGAGTGAATTTATTTGTGCACATTTAAGGCGTGGGGATTTTGTTTGGGCACATAAAGAGATTATTCCTTCTTTGAGTGGAGCGGCGAATAAGGTAAAAAATGGAGAATTTAAAAGCAAAGCCTTTATGTTAAAAGGGGGGAATGATGGGTTACCTACCCAAAGCTTCTTTTGACCCGAAACCCGATCCGATATTTTTCTCTACCCGTCCGAACCAGGGCTGAGCGTCATGGCATTTGACGTCTTTTTGGCCGATTTTTGGCGTTTTGGGTTTGTCGTGTTTTAAAGATTTTTTTAAATGGGCGTTTGGCGTTCTCACGAAAATTTTGGCGCACAGCCTGGTCCGAACCCTGATGCCCAGTCAAAATTCTAACCTCAGTTCAATAATTTTCAATTATTTTTCTCTTAAAAATTTAGTTAAAAGATTTATCAAATAAACTTGGCTTCCAAAATATTTTTATCTGTACTGATGCTAATAGTGAAGAGGTTAACAATATTACTTCTATTCTAAATAAGAGTGGATTAATTGTTGATCGCTTTATTTCTCAAGAATTATCACCTGCAGAAGTTTCTATTATTGACCAAGTATTTCTTGGAATAATTTTATAAAAATTGAAAAAAAAATTTTCTTTTAGTGGATTTGTGCCCATTCCAAATATTTTATAGGAACACATCATTCAACTTTTTCGTTTAGAATACACGAAGATAGAGAAATATTGGGTCATTCATCAGAAACAACATTTAACAGATTTTGTGGAGAAAAGGAAAAAGAAGGGATAGAATGTGAACAACCTGCCAAATGGAGAATTTTACTTGATTAAATTTAAATTGTTAATCATAATTTTTTGTATCAAGAAAGCTTTTTAAATTAAAAGGAAAATTTTGTTCGTTTTAGTAACCATTAGGCATTGTTAATTTTAAAAAATCAAAAATGCCAAGATGCGTTTTTCTCAATTCTCTTGCGCACACCCTGGTAGAGCTAGGAACGGGTCCGGGACCCGGTTTCCGGGTCCTTTTTCCCGGTTTTTTTGAAGCAACCGGGATGAAACCGGGACCGGGTTTTCCCGGTTTCCCGGACCCGGTTTTTTCAAATTCCTAGCTCTACACGAGATACGGCCTTACAAGAATTGAAATCGGAGCAGGCCAGTTTACCGCCAGCCCAATTTACCACCGCGAAAATTTTTAATATTATGGCGGGGGAAGTTGATCCTTCAACCGGGAGAGTTGTTCTGAGGACGGGGATAGTTGTTCAAAGACGGGGAAAGTTGGTCCGTCAACGAGGGGAGTTGTTCCGTGGACAGGGAAAGTACCCGTCATTGAACGGTAAACTGGGGTGCACCCAATTGAAATATGGTAAGGGGATTAAGCTCATTTTTGGAGTTTGAGGTGAATAACATATTATTTTTGTTGTTAAATTTCTTTTCTCCTTTGTTGGAAAAATACAAAAACATTCAAAATTAATAGACATAATCATTTAAATATCAACCAAAACTTAACTAAATAAGATTAAAGAAAAATTAATATTATGTACACTCAAAAAAATTAAAATACTAAACAGAATTTAAACTTTATTTATAAAACAATAAAAATTGGAATACATAATTATATTGAAAGAACTTTAAAATTAAGAAAACACGATGTTTAGAAAAATTAAAAGGGCAGCGAAATATTTTCGGTCATTTTTCTTGAGGGATTTGGTTGGTTTTTTGGGCAGGGAGGGATGGCAAATTTTATAAAATTATTTTTTCTTTTCTTCTTTTTATTAAACAGATATTTCAACTGGACATCCTTTAAAAAAATAATTTTTTTCGAAAATAAGAAAAAAAACAATTACCGTTAATTAGTCTTGATTTGAGAACCTAAAAAATAAAAGTTCAATTCCTCTTTTAATGTCAGAGATAATTCCGGAAAGGAAATTAAATTTTTTTAAATGTTTTAGTTAAAGGCAGAGAATGTCTGTCAGTCTCTCATGTATAGGTGTAATATTTCACTCTCTAATTTCCGGAAACGTATACTCTAACAAATGTATTTGTGTGTGTATATTTCGAAGATTTTCCGGAAAACTTTTCAGGTTTTAATAAACTGTCTAATTCTCACCCCATTCTCCGTTACTTCTACTGTCTCTTCTCCATCATCTTCCGTCCTTAAAACGTATTTTTTAGAGATTAATAATTTAATTATAATTTCTTCACCTTTTTGTAATAATCCTTTTTCCTTAAAATAAAAATATTTAAATATTTACTATTTAGAATCTTCATCTTACATATATCTAAAATACCTTGATAATTCTTTAACAGCTCTAACGTACCCCCTCCCCCCATTGCCTTTCTTGAAAATCTCTCAAATATTCCACCCCCACTCTATCAGGCATCCCAATCTCCCCTACACCACAATTTTCTAATTTTCCATCTCTTAGATATCCCAATGAGATAAGACAGAGATTCTCCTCTATTAAAAGACTAACTAACCATTAACAACACGTGTTTGTGTAATTGTCTTTTTTAGCTTTTTTCCAGGTTCTTTTGTACTTGTACTGAATCTAATAACTGTAGAAAATTCACTAAAAGATATAAAAATTAAAGAATAATTTAAATTTAAATTCTGTTTACCAATTATTTTCGTCTTTATCTGTTGTAAATGGGCCAAATAAATTTGTTGTGTGTCTTCGTCTACCTGAAAATTAATATAAATTAAGATACTCCTTGGGGTATCAAAATAATAAAAGGTGTATGTTAAATAGAAGGTTTCTTTGAGAATAATCCTACAAATTCACTTAAAAATATTTTTTCATTTATAGTAAGTTACATACTTCTCATTCCTCCTCCTACACCACTTTCCCGTCCAAAACCAAAAAGAGGTGAATGAAAAGGATCAGCAAAAGGATCCCCAAAAAATTCACGAAAAACATCAAAAGGGGAACGAAACATTCCACTGGGAAAGAAATGATGATGGGCATCTGCCGGTGTTGTTCGTCTTCTTTGATAATTATTATGGTGGTTATTTGTTGTTTGTTTAGTTAATCCGTGTTTGTCATATTCTGCTCGACGCTTTCCTTTTAATATTTAAAATTATGATTTTAAAAATAATTTATTTTTAAAATCAGAATTTTAATTTTATTGACCAGAATTTTGTCATTTTTGTTTAATTTCTGATTTTAATTTCTGATTTTAAATTCTGATTTATTAAAATAAAATTCTGATTTTTTAATTTATGAAATCAAATTTTATATAATTCATGGACCAGAATTTTGGCTTTTTTCTTTATTTTTTAGCAGAATTCTGATTTATTAAAATTAAATTCTGATTCTTTAACTTTATTTTTCTATATATATATATTTAAATATTACCATCAGAAAGCACTTCATAAGCCTGCGCAATTCTTTTAAAATTTCGTTCAGCACGTTCTTTCTTATCTGGATTTTTGTCTGGGTGCCATTTAAGTGCAAGGCGTCGATAACTAAAATTTTAAGAATAATCAGAATTCTGATTTTTTTATTTTCTGATTTCTAAAATTCTGATTATTATAATTTTTCTACAGTCAGAATTCTGACTATAATTCTGATTTTTTAAATCTAAATTCTGATTTAATTTCATCAGAATATTTATTTTAAAATTCTGATTTTTTCTTCTGATTTTTAATTATTATTTCTTTCTCCCACAAAACCTACGCCTTTTTAATTTCTGCCTCTTCCGCGTCCCTCTTCACCCCCAGCACACTATAAAGACAATCAGAAACTATTTTTTCTGGCCCATTAGTATCGGCATTATTACTATTGTTGTTTTTACCTTCATCATTTGAATTAAATTTATTTTTAGATGAATTATTTTTGTTGCTCATTTAATAATAGTGGTTAATAAAATAAAGGAAGGAAGGGAGAGGAGAAGGAAGAGAAGAAAATTAAAAAAAAATTATTTTTGGGGGGTTTCTTTAATAAAAAAAAATTATTTTTTTCAAAAAAAATATTATTTTTAAAGAAGTGAAGGGAAATTTGTGTAAAAATGTTTAGGTAATAATTTATATATTGGACCTCAGCTGTCTAAAATTGTAATGAAAAGCGATGACAATTGAACAAAAATTGGTTTGAGGAAAAAAAGAAAATTTATATTTTAGCAGTAAAGCGTTAGGAAGAAATAGTAATATGTAGTAATTTACTGTCCATTTTACAACCTCTGACTGGCCGAAAGGGGGGGGGGAGAGAGATAAGGGAATGGTCATTTGGTCAGAAGTGACAAAATGTCTATGAAGGGTGGACTGAAGAAAAGAAAATTCTGGAATTTTTTGGTTAAACAAAATTCTGATTTCTGACTAAAATTTTATCAGATTTTTTGATAATTTATGGAGGGTATCAGGAATTTAAAAAATATTTTAATAATTTGGGCACTTTGACCATTTTGTCTAACACTAATAGTTGGCCGTTGGACCTACACCTTCCTTTATTATTTATTTTTCATTCTCCCTCAACCCAGCCTTGGTCATTTATTTTCTTTTCTCCGTTTTATGGCCACTTGGCAAAAAGGGAAGGGGAAAAAGAGGGGAGGGGGGGGGGGGGGGTAAATAAATAAAAGGGAGATAGGGAAAGTTCCCCGCCCAAATTTTTCTTTAAAAAGATTTTTTACACAAAATCAATTTTTATATTTATTTATTAGCTTTTTCGAAGAAAGTTATAATAAATAAATGGTTAAATTTAGTAAAGTCTCTTCCCTCTCAAAAATAAATGACTAATAAATTGGAGTGGCCTTGACGCTGAATGAACGAGCAAAGATTTGTAAAATTGGGGAGGAATGGGAGAGGGGATAGTTTTTATGCAGAAATAAATTTTTTCAGTTTTTGCTGTTTAAAAGTTAAAAAAACTGTTTGACAAATAAGTTGCGAACAAGAAAAAAATATTTAATTTAATTAAAGGAGTGTCATTCAGTAACAGGAATATATTTAATATTTATGGGAATTTTAAAGTTTAATGAAAGTTCAAATTATTTTTGGTTTAGTAAATAAAATATAAACTTAAAACTAAACAAAAACTTAAAATAAACTTTTAATTTGGACTATGTAATGTTTGGACAACGTCGTTCAGGAGTATACTTGTATAAAATGAATGTAGGGCCAACAGCAAGATTTCTCAATTATTCTTTAAAGATTGTTAAAAAATTTTCAAACCTTTTGCTTTGATATTTTGTAAGAAAATATTTAAATTTTTCAAAAAAACAAGTACAGGTTTGAATCGAAAATTTTGAAATTGTGGAGATGATTTTAAGGGACATAAAATTATTTAATCACAAATAAAAATTAATTTAACGCCCAAGTTAACGCGCCAAAACACCAAAAATAAGTAAAAATTAAAGTAAAGCACAAAATTAGTCTTAAGATAAATTCCAAAAATAGAATTTAAAAAAGAAAGAATCTGGCCAAAAAACAATTTAGAAAAAATAAATTTTAGTAGACATTACCCACTAATTTATTTCCTTTTTCAGTGCTTCTGAGAAAAAAAAATTAAAAATAAAATGCTAGTAGTTGTCAGTTACAATTATTACAATTCTTCCATCTTTTCCCTTTTATTTAAAGCCCTTTTATTTATTTCCTTTTTACCTTTCAAAATTTTCTAAACATTTCCTGTCTTTTTTAAAATACTCGTAATAAGCGGTACACATTTGTTTTGTTTGTATATATTGTTTTTAATAAAGAAGTGTTGTTGTTAAATAAATATAGAGGTAGACTGTTAGGGTGGCGTGCTTAGTATAAAAGGCGAAGCCTTTTAGTAGTCGGGGAGTCAGTTACCGAGTCAGTCAGTCAGCCTATTGTTAGTCGTAGTCAACGCATAGTCTCGTCATTTCTATTGTATTGTTGCCTTGTGATAAACCTTTGTTAGTTAGCCGTTAGTTAGTCTTTCTGTTAGTATCGGACACACCGCAAGTCGATACATAACAGTGGCGCGGATCGCAGTTTCATTCGAACAGTCAAGTTAGTTTGTATTAGTCAGTAGTAAAACAATTATTCAAATTCAGATGGACGAAGGAAAATTCTATGAGATGTTCAGTCAACTGCAGAAAGCACAGTCAGAACAATTCGGCCAAATTCTGGAAAAAATGATGGGAGGAAAGTCTATTGTGGCAGAGTCTGAAGAGAAACAGTCAACGGACCTGTATTGTAAGTTAAAGTTGCTGATTACAGAGTTCCAAGCCGACATTGAAAAGGGGGTCACATTTGAGTCATGGTACGCTAAGAACAAGTCCTACTTCGAAGTAGATGCTAAGTCCTTAGAAGAAAAAGTCAAAGTCCGGTTGTTAGTAGATAAGTTAGGGCAAGTTGAGTATTCGAAGATGGCGCAAAAGCTTTTGCCCAGAGAATTAGTTGAGATGGACTTTGTAGAATTAGTCGGGGAGTTGAAAAAGGAATTCTGTGACCCTCGGTCCAAATTAGTCAAACGTTTCGAAGTCATTAAGATGAAATGCCCATGCATTGAAAAGATTCTCGAGTTTGGAACTCTTGTAAACGCCGAGTGTGAAAAGGCTGAAATGGCCTTAACAGTAGAAGAGAGTAAAATTCTTGTATTCATTGCAGGTATTCCAGAAGAAGCGTTGGACGTCCGGCAAATCAGCTTGCGATTTGTGGAAAAACATTCAAAGTCGGAAGTATGTACATTGAAAGCCTTGATGGAAGAAGTCCGTAGCTATTTGGCCAATAAGTCTGAGGCAAAAGTATTCGTGGAGAGTCAACCAAAGGTCAGTCAAAATACAAGAGGGAGTCGAGACGAGAAAGATAAAAGGAATGGAATATTCAGTCAAGCAGAAGAACGACAACACAGTCAAGTCAACGATCGGCAGTACATTCAGACAAGTCGTCCACAGTTCGGACAGAAAGAGTGCTACAATTGTGGAAAGAAAGGACATATCAGCCGATTCTGTAGATACCCGAGAGGTCCATACGTATGCATTGCCGACATAGTCGATCCAACACAGATTCTGTTAAAAGAGAAATGGATCACTCAGGTAGTCAAGTTGAATGACAAAAGCGTTGAGATGATTGTTGATTCAGCGGCACAAATCAACTGTATTACCGAAGCGACCTGGAACGAATTGGGGAAGCCTGAGATTAGTCAAGTCAATTATTCTGGAGTCGGGCTAGGCAAATCAAACTTCAAGATAGAAGGCAAAGTCAAAGTCAAGGTCGAATTGTTTGGGAAGAAGTCAGAAGAAGAAGTCCATATAGTCGAAGGAAACATAAATATTATGGGACTTCCGTGGTTGAACAAATTCGGCACTAAATCGCCAGTATTGTCGCAGTATTTCGGAAGAGGAAGTCAAACCAAAAGTCAGAAATGGAAAGATTGGAGAAGTCCAAAGTCTAAGATACAAGAGACTCCAATTCGAAAGAAGGAATTCAATAGTCAAGAAAGGAAGAAGCCATTCCATAGTCAAAAGAAGAAATCGTGGCGAGAAGCAAGTAAATTCGAAAATGGAATGGATGTTTTAGTCAAAAACACGAATCGTAATGGTAAAACATTGTGGTTACCAGGGAAGTTGATGAACAAAGTCGGGCAAATTTGGAAAGTCCAAGTGCCATCATTGCGTAGCATAGTCAGTCGCGAGGAGTGGTTTATTCGAAAGAAGAAGTGGTTCGATGATGCTACGATGAAAAGCCAGTCTAAAGAAGAGCAAAAGTCCGGCTCGTTCGAAAGTCTTGGAGCAGAAGATAAAGAAAAGCTTTCAGAGATCTTCAAGAAGAACATCCGGATCATTCAGAAAGAAGACGACTTGCAGGACGTGGACATCGAACTGGTGAGCGAAGAAAACGTGAAAGATGAGCCAATGCACGCGAGCACGAAGACGGGAGATGATCGGAAATAGATGGGATGTAAATAGGAAGTAAATAAATTTGTGATAATATTGTTTTGTAAATTTTGTTTTTTGTAATTATTGTATCTCCCCCTTTTTGTTGCTCACTTTGTATTTTGGCCCTTTGTATTTTTAACGTTTTGTTTGTGTTGGCTAGTAGTATTTTAAGTCCACCAAGTCTAGTTGGAAAAAGTCGGAAACATAGTCCCGACTTAATTAAAGAAGGGAGGTGTTAGGGTGGCGTGCTTAGTATAAAAGGCGAAGCCTTTTAGTAGTCGGGGAGTCAGTTACCGAGTCAGTCAGTCAGCCTATTGTTAGTCGTAGTCAACGCATAGTCTCGTCATTTCTATTGTATTGTTGCCTTGTGATAAACCTTTGTTAGTTAGCCGTTAGTTAGTCTTTCTGTTAGTATCGGACACACCGCAAGTCGATACATAACATAGACCACCTCTAAACATTTTTAACTCGTTGCAAAAGCAAACAAAAGATAATATATACAACATCCAAAAGATAGAAACAGAGAAAATCAACTTATTTAAAACAACAAAAACATGTTTATTTAAATAAGTTTAAGAAAGTTTTTAAAACAACATGTTTGTTAAAACATCAAAACAAGTTTATTAAAACATGGATATAAAAAGGTTGTTTAGAATAGTTTTATAAACAAGCTCAAAACAAGTTTAAACATGTTTTTGGTTGTTTAAAACATTTAAAAGAAAAGTTGGTAATGTTTCTGAACAAGTTTTAAATGTTTAATTTTTTAAAGGAAAAGTTGATAATGTTTGTGAATGTCTAATGTTTTTTAAGCATTTTGGTTAGTTGTGAATTAATGGACAATGAAAATTTTTCGTCGAGAAGAACGGGTAGGCAAAATAAAAAGTGCAACTCAATTCAAATTTATGAGGATTAGTGAATATGTATATAAAATATATATGTATGTAAAACATAGTAGAACTTTTAAAAATACAAAAGTTGGGCGATAAAATTATTTTGTGAAAATAAAAGAGAATTAAAAAAATAAATAATTATAGTCAAGCCTCATTAAATCAGCCCTTTTTTTACCTTCAAGTTGAACAGATTTTGTGTGTAATTTTACTTTAAAATTAATCTCAATTATTGTCTGACTATTAATAAAGTTTTAAATTGTTTATAAACTTGAACATGTTTTGAAGAAAAATAAAACAAGTTTTAATAAAATGTTTGAAAGTTTTATAGAAACATTGTTTGGGAAAAACGAAGTTTTAATAAACTTGTTGAGAAGAAAATATGAAAAAGTTTTGAATATTGCGTTTTTTTAAAGTTTTTATGGCGCACACCAAACAATTGATTGTCTGCAATTTGGTTAAAACAAGTTGGAATTAAAAAGAAGAAGAGTAAAAATAAATAAAATATATTTAATAGACTGGCAGTAAAAGGTGAACAGAAAACGAGAAAAAGTTTTTTTAGTTAAAAAGGGCCAAAGGAAAAAATAAATAAAATAAAAATATAGCAGACTTGCATATCTCCATGCATTTTACTAGTGTTATAATCCCGTCATTTCCCTTGGGAATCAACAAACAAACAAAAAGAAACAAAATTCGGGTCGAGGAAATATTAAAGAATTGATATATATCAGTTGTTTTTAGTATTTATTTTATTTCTTCTATGGAAGAAATAATTTTAAAAAACATAAAATCTCTGCAAAATCATTCAAAAAAATTTAAAAAAATTTTCTTCCCGTCAAAATAAAAATACTCTCTCAAATCAAACCAAAAGGTGTTTTCATCGTTTTAAAACAAAGAATGGCGGCATTGCGTTTGACTGAAAAAAAGCAAAAAATATGTATATCAAAAATACCCCTATCTTCGAAGAGGCAATTTTTTGGCCTTTTTAAGTTAATAAAATTTCTGTCTGCGACGAGTACCGTGGAAATACCGTTAATATTTTTAAATGTTTTGAAAAATCAAAATCAAAATAAAATTAATTATAAAATAAAATCAAAAATTGATTGAAAATAAATAAAAGCTAAATGTTCAACATTGCCCTTTTTCTTTATTTTTATTTTAGTCGTAGTTTTTTTGGAGAGAAGGGGAGGGGGGGTTGCAAAATTGGAAGGTGGAAGTAGAGTAGACTACCACTAAAAAATATAAAAATAAATTACTAAAACAACCAAAAACTTTTTTTTCTCCTTTTCCTTTTTTTCTCACAGATTTACCCGATTTGCTGAAATTTTGTTTTGGGGAAGTTGTTGAGAGTAGATTGAAAGGAGAGAAGAGAGAAAATGTTAATGATGACCGTCTAAAAACATTGATTTTGTTTTTGTTTTGTGTATGCGGTAATTTATATTTTTGAAAATACTCAACAAATGAATTAAATAATAAAGGAGAAAATAGAAGGAAATGATTATAAAAAAATATAAAAATCTGTCTTGATTACATACATATTAAGGAAATAAAATTTTAAGAATTTTTTTTAAATTTGTGTCGTTTATTATCATTTAACAAGAAATATTGAATTTACCTAAAGTTTTAATATATAAATAGAGAAATTCGGAATTATTGCAAAAAGTATTTTCCGGAAAATATTTCAGAATTTACAGAGTAAACATATCTCCGTTGCAGAGGTAACTCATTAAGAGTGTCGGATCCGGATCTGAAAAAAAGATTGGATATCCGAAGGTTTCCAACTACCCGACAACCTTACTACCTACTCAACTATTTTCAGAAAAAATTCAAAAACTACTTTTTAAACATTTCAGAAAACAAAATAAATTTATTGTCAAACAAATAAGCTTCAAAAAAATTTTTTTTAATTTTTAACGATAACAAAATATTCAAAATATATTCCATTTTTTAAAATATTTTATTTTTCCTCTTTTATCATTTCTTTTTCCTCTTCCTTATTATTTCCATTAATTTCCCCAATTTGTAAACTAGCCAATCTCTCAGCTGTAAATTTTGCTTCCATTTCAGCTTTATCTTTATTTAATTTTTCAAAAAAAGGTTTGTATTCTTTATTATATTCTTTTTTACATTTTTCTATAATTTCCAAAACCTTTTGAGAGAAAAAATACAAAAATTATTTAAATTTAATTAAAAAAAAACTTTATCAAATCCTTGTCCAGTTTGTGAAGACACAGCAACCCAATTTAAATTTTGATAAAAAGAATCTAATACAATACTAAGTGAACGTGTCAGATCGTTAGCATAACAAGATTCGCTGTCATCTAAGGAGTCCTATTTTAAATTAAAAAAAATTTTTTTTGGAAAAAATAAAGATTGGAATTATGTAGGAAATAAAGGAGGACAAAAAAAAGAAAAATGAAGGAGGAGACAAAAAACTTTTTCCGACAATTTAAAAATACTTTTAGGCAATTTTGGTAAAAATTAGACGAATTATAAATTATTTCAACCTTTTAAAATTATTTTTAAAAGAATTCTTCTTTTAATTTTTTAAAGAAACTCAACCGAGAATTTTTCAAAATCCCCCATCCATTCAACTGCAAATTCTGGATTAACCTAATAAAAAATAAAATTTCAACAAGAAAAAAATTCTAAAACTTACAACATCAGACTTATTCAAAACAAGAAAGAATGGAAGTTTTGTTCTCTAAAATTAAAATAAAAATTAATATTTAATTTCAAAAAAATTACATAAAGAATAGAACAAGCATAGAGCATATTAGACATAAATGTACGTGGATTAGTTGAACGAGCACTTAAAAAATAATTTTTAAATATTTTTTAATAAAAAACAGACCTATCCACAACATAAGCAATTATCTAAAAAAGATTTTTAAATTTTTATTTTGTAGGTACATCACTTAAACATTTATTTTCCCACAAGGAAACAGTTTCTGACAGTGTGAATTCAATATTTTTGGGAGCAGGCCAAGGTGCCGCAGAACTATAACTTCGTTCAGAATTGTCGAATCCGGGACGCCCTGGTATGGCCTCGACGAGCTGAATCTAACCCTACCAGGGCGTCCAAGATGCGACAATTCTGTACGAAGTTATAGCTCGGCGGTACCTTGGGGTGTAACCCTATTTTTGTGATATCATTTGATAGATATAGCCGTTCACAAAGTAGCGAATCCGCTGTTTTTTTGTCAGTTAGAGGAATAAAAATTAGAATAACTAACAATCAAATTAAAAACACATTCCTTAAAGATTATTCGATGTTAGGAAAAAAAGTTGTAAATTTTCGACAAAAAATCGCAAATTTTTAATTAAATCTAATTTAAAAGAAAATTGAAAACCGTTGGATATTTGTCTGCTAACGATCCAGTAATTATAGAACCACTGACTGACCAAGTAAATACTTCAATTTGTCCAGGCGTATCCAAAATAATTGAAGGAATTGAAGAATCTCTTTTTCCGAGAAGAGAAAGAATCTTTTTAAAAAAAGAATTTTAGTAATAGAAAAAACAAAAAATAAACTTGATCAAATTTTGTACAAAGCAAATTAAGACAAGTCAAAATTGCTCCGTTTGGTCCAAGTCCATATTCCTTCATTACACCTTTATAATCAACCTAAAAAAATAAAAGAAAAATCATTCAGAGAAAAATTATAAACCAACAATTTAAACCTTATAAGGGCTTATCCAGGAGGACATGGAGGTAAATGTCCAGCTCGTGGCCTATATGTCCGCAAAAGGCATTTCTGCAAAAATCATTTTTCGCTGCATTCTCCTCCTTACCGTTTCTTTTCTTTGATGGGTTAACATCTTGGCGCATCTACTTTATGGAGTAAGTCATGAAATACATAGAGTTTATGTACAAATTAATTAAATAAATAAAAATTTAAAGAATATAAATTTGTAAATATTTTATAAAATACTAAAAGTTTTTAATTAAAAAATGTCCTTTTCAACACCCACATTCATTATTTTTAAATTTTTATTAAAATTTAAAAGACAATTCTTAAATTTTTAGTAAAATATTTCCTAGTATAAAGTAGGATGGTCTGCAACCGGTTATTAACCTGTACCTTCGGTTTCTGGTCACTCATTTTCACAAATTTCCGGTTTTGAAAATTTTCTAAAAACGGTTAATTTTTGGCAAAAAATTCAAAAATTCCGGTTTTAAAACCGGTCGCCATCAACCCTAGTATAAAGGAATTGTTTAGAAAAATTAGGGGTTTTAATTTTTGCAAAAATAAAAACTTTAATTAAAAACTTTTAGTATTTTATAAAATATTTACAAATTTATATTCTTTAAATTTTTATTTATTTAATTAATTTGTACATAAACTCTATGTATTTCATGACTTACTCCATAAAGTAGATGCGCCAAGATGTTAACCCATCAAAGAAAAGAAACGGTAAGGAGGAGAATGCAGCGAAAAATGATTTTTGCAGAAATGCCTTTTGCGGACATATAGGCCACGAGCTGGACATTTACCGGACATGGAGTGAGTTAATTAATGATATAATTTATTTTTGTATTTAATCCTAATGCTTTTGTCAAAATCCTCTAATAAAATTAAAAACAAAAATAACCGTGTCCCGAATATCAATATTTGCTGGAAACGGCACAGTTCCAGCTGCCGGATCAAGATTGATCAAATAAGGAAATGTTCTTTTTGAATGAAGATGGCTGGCTAGACGCTAAAAATAAAAAAAAATAAATTTATGAAAAAGTAGATAGAATTATGTAGGAAAAAAGTAATCTGGATCAGATGGCTATAAAACTTGATAAAAATCAACATTCATCGATTTTGTCTCAAAGCCCAACCCTTATCATCATTTCCAATTAAATTTCACACCTCAATTTATTTAAAAAGTAACCTGAACAAAAGTAGTTTTGCCAGAACCAGCCATACCCAAAACAACTAAACAAGGCGGCAATTGGTCAGAAGATGAAGATGCTTGTTGGGGAGATTCTGTGTCTTTAACCATTTTAGACTTTTAAAAAGAATAAATTTAATAAAAATTGTTTTAATTTAAAAAAATATTCAAATGCTTGTAAACAATTAAAAATTCATAATAAAACTTTAAATTTAACTTTAATAAACTATACGCAGTCAAAAAAGACTAAAAAATATAATTATAATGAACAGAAAATATACATACATATACATTCAATTAAATTTTTATATGAATCGTAAAATTAATTAACCAGGAAAAGTTTTTATTTTAATTGAAAATTCGTTAATATTGGAATTGTTTCTCTTAAATATAATTCACTTTTCGAATGACAAAAATAAAAATGATTTTCGACAAAGAACAAAAAATTCCAACTATTTGACTTTTAAGGGATTCAAAAAATTGTCTCGAGTCCTATTAACCAAAATTCTCTATAAGAGAAAAAACCCAGCTAAAAATTCATTCCAATTTATAAAAATCTAAACATGATGTATTGCCCCAGAAGTAGAGCATTGTTTACTGGTATCAGGATCTGGAGGTATTGTTTCCACTCCCCCTAATCTTCCCTCTCCTGTCGAAGATTCACTATTTTTCCGTCTCGAAGTAGAAGAAAGTCTTTGAACAGACCCGGGAGCAGGCAAACCTTGCAATCTCAAAGAATTAATTCCAATAACTGGAGAACCTTCCATTGTTTGCAAAGAATGGGGTAAACGCATTCCAAACATATCAGCAATAATTCCAAGTCTGTAGAGTCGACAACGCTTCCTTCCACGATTTAGGCGTTGTTTAGCAGCCATACAACGAATATAGTCGTCAAATATTAAGTGGGCGGAGAAAATATTTTTCCCTGATTTTTTGACACGTGTTTCAACATCCTTGAAAAGAAAAAAATTTTTCTTAGAAAATTTAAAAAATTTAGGAAAAAAGACATTTGGAGATCAATTGAAAAAAATTCATATTCAATTTCAATTATTTTTAAACAGATTTCAACCTGTATCTCTGTGACGAGGGGAAGGTTCTCTTCACAGACCCTCTAATAAATGTAATTTAAATTAATTTTTGACCTTAACTGTCTTACTTAAACCATCAAAAAATTATTTTTTTGGTTAATTTTCTGTTTTTTGTTACTTTTATTAATCACAACCCCAGAAATTAAAAAAATATATATTCGAGGTTAAAAACCTCAATATAAAAAACCTCAACGTTGATTTGCAAAGTTCGATTGTCTGAAGTTCCAACAATTAATACATCCTTTTAAAGAATTTTCTTTTCTTTTCCAAATTAAAAAAAATTTACTTGTAACAAAGCAACAAAACGAACAATTCCCCAACCCAATTTTCGACTGTCCGGTTCAACCAAAATAAATTGAAATTGATCAGTTACAAGAAATTGAGAGAGACGTTCATTTTTTGAATTTACAACTGTACAGGCAAGTAAATCACTGTTATCTAAATTTAAAAATAATTCAAAATTAAAATGTTTTAGATGATTAAATTAGATGGTAGGGAAAGTTAAAACCTTTTTAAATCTCAAGGACAATCCACAATTCTCTCGGTGAATTTATTGTTAGATCACAGTTAAGAGTAGAGAAAAAAGTAGGGTAGGGTTTCGGGTCTTCAAAATTTTCTTCAGACCAGGTTCTGGGTGAAAAAAAGTTCGGATTTCAGGTAAGCCGTGACATCCTTGGATCTGTACTAAAATACCATGTACTAAAAAACAAAAAAATTTTTTCAGAAAGTTGGTAGACGAGATCAAAAACAACGGGAATTGACTGGAGCTCATTTATCACTCGTAAACAAAAAAAATTTACTTAAATTAATACAATCATTTAATTCGGCCATAGGTTCAGATTGTGAAGATATTGGAAGAAAACTTTCTGTCTCTCCTGACAAATCTTGAGCAAATTTTCGTATAATAAAGTAAAATTGCAGACTCTTAAAAATTATATAAAATTATAAAAAAAAACTTTTAGAAACCCTTCGGATTCGTTCATCATTTCCACTAGATATTCTTTTAAATAGAGCAAGTCCTCTAAAAATTTTTAACAAAATTATTTTAAGAGAAATTTAGAAAGTCGCGTTTAAAAAAGTTAAAGGTCATAATCGGACGCTATCGGAAGATTTCTCACAAAATAAATGAAACACGATCAAACCTCGACATCGTATATAAAATTGGAAGTATTGCTGGGGGAGAAAATGTACCTCAAATTGGAACTGTACGTAAAACATTGAATAATCTGGTTACGATAGTGCCATAAATGACCCGAATTTGAAAATTTATTAAAAAGAAAAACTTACGACAAAGGTGTATTACTTGGAGGCAAATAAAGTCCTGGATCATCCAAAAATGTATTTATTTTTCTTTCAGATTTCTGTTTAAAAAATATAGTAAATAGAAATTTAATTCCTCAATTTAGAAAAACCTGTAATTGATAATATTCTTCTTCAAACATTTCCAAAAAGAATTTTTCAGTCTGTAAAGCCCCTCTTAAAACATTAGAAAGTTTATGTAAAGTTTTTCTGACAGAAGATTCAACTAAAGAATAAAATTCTTGGTCAGATTCTAAACAAAGAAGAATATGTCGAAGAACAATAGTAGACAATTCAACAGTTATTGGTCGAATTAGCGTGTCTAAAAAATAATTAATAACTTAGAAATTAGGAAGAAATTAACTAAAAAAGAAAAATGCACCGAAAAAATTTAGAGAATACAAAATTTCAAACTTAAGCCTTTTCATTATTAATTCTATAAGGAAAAGATTAAGAGAAAATCGATGGATTTTATTAAAAAACATGAACCCTCTCATTGCACAAAAATAAAATTAAACGAAAAAATTTTCAAAAAAATACCAGTAAGAGAACAATTTTCAATTATTCTAATTAAACAATCAGCCAATTCAGAATCACATTTACTTGTAGAACCGGGAAAGGGTAATTGTGCAGCATTTAACAATTCTTTTTGTGCTGCTATAAAAAATTAAAAAACTTTTCTCAAATAAATTTAAAAAAACCTTGGTTTTGTAAAATATAATTAATAAAAATAAGAGCAAAGAAACAAGCATGGTCATCATCATTGCCATCATGTAAAGCCATAAATAGGTGATTACGAAATGGAGAACTATATAATAAAAATAAATAAATTGTTTCAGGGGTATTAATTAATAAAAAAATTATAGGCTAAGAACTCAGAAAAAGTTATGAGCTCAAAATGTACAATTTAAAAGGAGAAAAAAGAATCAGTATGAGTGAGGAATTTTTTAAAGAAAATGGATTGCAATGGTGTCCACAGAGGTTGATTCAAGGGGGGGGGGGCTAAAATGGGATGTGTGCCAAAATTACTTTGGTTCGGAATACTTTGGCATTCCGAACACAAATTTTTGATGGTCGTCGAAAAAAGGATTTCATTTTTTCGACCATCCTTCTCACAATTTTTTCCCTCTACCTCCCATTTCAGGGAAGAAGGGGGGGGGGGACTTTAGCCCGTCTGGCTACGCCCTTGATGAATTGTAAATTAAATTAAAATATCTAAGAAAGGGAAAAGCTTATCTATCTGTATATTGTTTTTAAGAGTAGTCTAGAACCTAGACTAACCTAAAAATATAAAACAAAAACAAATAATGTAACCTTTCAACAGATTTATCCCATTTTCTAAGCATAGTCAAACTAATTCCATCACTCAAAGTTCTAACCCATTCAGTTTTAATATCATTAATATCACCAAAAAAAAGGGAAGTCAACACATTTTGAATAGTTTCTGTCTCTTGTATAATTTTTAAAAATTGAGCAAAAAGAAATAAACAAGTAACACGTGAAATTAATAAAGTATTTGGTTGGGCTCTAATTGATGCTAATGAAGCTAAATATATTGGTCCAATTAAAAATTGATGTAAACAATCAATTACTAATAAATTCTGAAAATAGAAAAAGAAAATTGGTAGGACTTTGGAGGTTTAATGGAGGAAATTCCGCATTTTCCTCCGAATGGGCAAAAATGGAAAATCTTGAAGAAAGATAAGAAAGTTTATTGTTTATTATAAAACAAAAACAATGTTTATTGTTAGATCGCCAAAAAGGTCGGCGCACACCCGTCATACCCCAAGAAATCCAACCCTTAAATACGTTTTAAAGAAGGAAATGAATGGCAAAGCTGTTCCTCTTTAAATAAGAATCAGAAAAACAAACCAAATCAGAATTTCCAATAACCAAAATATCATTTAAATAATGCAAATTATCAATATGAACGTCTATATATTGGGATAAACGAGATCTTAAAATTTATTAAAGAAATCAAAATATTCTTTTAAAAAAACCTATTGCTCGCTTCATTTTGTGCAGACCTTGCAAAAGTGTCCATCTAGTAAAATTTTTAAAAAATTAAAAAAGTAATTAAAAATTAAATTAAAAAAACCTCAATAATTTGATGAGCAATTTCCTGACAAACATTATTAAAATAATCCCGAGAATGTGTAACTACAAATTTGTGAAGCATTTGTTCTTTAACCTTTAAAAAATTGGAGGAATATTTTTATTTAAATTAATTAAAATAAACTTTAAATATATTTAAAGTAAGTGTCCTCACAGCAATTCTAACCATCGGTTCTGAATGTTTGTGGAATCTGACAGCTTCAGTAAATAAAGGAAATTGGTCTGCATTCTAAAAAATAAAGTGAGGTAAAATAAATTTTTGGAAGAAATGTCGGGATCTTTTTAGGGTAACTAAAACAAAAATTAGCTGAAAATGTGGTCAAGAAAGTTGGACCTTTAAAAAATATATAACAAAAATTGGAGGATGACTAAAAAAATAATTAATTTTCTGGGCAAAAGTTATTAGGTATTTGTGTATTTTTAAAGGAAAACTGAATTGAAAAATTAAATAAAGAATTTAAAAAAGGAAGAAAAAAAATAAAAAAAACTGTCGGAAAAAGAAACCTATTTCCGAAATAAACCCCTAAAGCTCAGTAGACCTAACACAAAACACTTTAACAAATGAAAACCTTTATTTAAACAAATATATTTATGATTGATTGGAAGATAGGCTAAAGAGCGATCAAAAGAAAGGCAAAGAAACTTAGTGATTAATTAAGAAAGGAATGTGTGAAGAAGTTCATTAAAGCTTTTATAAGGGTTTTTATCTTTATGGACATCTTTTAAAAAATGTGGGAAAAAATAATTTAATTTAAATTCGCAAATTAAAATTAATCAAATCTGTCCAGTCTTTAATAAAATATAAAATTACAAACCTCGCTAAAGAAGTGGACAGTTTTTGTATTTAATTTGAAAGAAAGAGTCTTTAAAAAAGAAATATAATAAGCAATTATTTCTTCATTTGAAAAGTCAAAATTGTGGGTAATAATTGAATTTACATGATTATTGCTTAACAAGAAATCTAAAAAAAATTTTTTTTTAATTTTATCAAAAAAAAACAAACATAAAGACGTCTCGTTCTTTGTATTTTCAAATAAAATATTTAATGTTTGAAGTAATTGAATATTTACAAAACTTGTATCTGCCTGTTGCATAATTTGAAGAAAATGTGAAAACATTTGTCTTTCGAGGAAAAAACTGAAAGAGAAAAAAAAATAAAAATTCTTAACTTTGATAAGATTAAAGCAAAGAGTCTGCGGCTAACAAAAAATTTGGAGGCTATAAAAAAGGGTTATTCAAATAATTTAATTTTTCTCATCTCCAAAGGATCTCAAGTGGTTATTAATAAATGGGCTAATTAAGTAAAGTCCGGAGAAATCTGACCTTGAAAATTCGGGGAAATGTGGAAATAATAAAGAAATTTTAGGGAAGGATGGCATAGAAATAAAAAAAATTTCAACTAAAAAGGAATGGATAAGGCCAATCAAAAAAATTAAGATAATATTAATGACCAGTAATAGGAGAACTTACGAGATAAATAATAAAAATATCAAGTCAATCCCTCAAAATAAATTTTAAAAAATTTATACTCAAAAACAGCAGCATCATTTTGATCCCCCCAAATTAATATTTCAGTAATTGCACGCATTGCTTCAATCACCAAAGCTCTATTTCCTTCAGTTATTTTCTCATTTTTAACTAAAACACCTTGCAAATATCTTAAAAATAAAAACAATTTTGTAAATAAAAAATAAAAAAAAACCTTAAATATTCAAGAGAATGTGGATTTTTTGAACGCCATAAAGTTGGATTACTAAATTTTTTAAGCATTATCTAAATTATTAAATTAATTAAAACAAACACAAAAATAGCCCAAATTTGTGAAATTTTAGACTAAACATTTATTCGACAAAATGACATTTAAAATTTCATTTTGTTAAATAGACAAAAAATGTTAATTTGTCTACTTTCATTTTGGTAAATTTACAAAAATATCTAAAATGTTCAATCTAAATTTTTTGTTCCAGGATTTCTGATACTTTGAAATAGGCTGAGGATTAATTTATTTTTCTGATCCTTTAGGTGGACTCCCAGTCGTTGTATATTTTTTTTTAATTTTGAATCAACTTTGCCAAATTCTTCGTTTCTGCTTTGAAATTTACTAAGGGATTTTTAAAGTTTTTATAGATTTATTTTTCCATTTTATAATTTAAAAAATGTTGTCAATCAATCACCAATCAACTCCTTTAAATTATTTTTATGACAAAATTAGCAATATTCCTGTTGTTTTAAAATCTATTGAATTTTATGGGGTTACAATGACTAAACGTGATGCTTTAATTAAAGAAGTTTCGGAATTATTTAATGCAAAAAATTTGTTTGTTTTTTTTTATTAAATATTTTAAGAAAATTTATTTTTTATTTTTTTTAGAGATCAACTTATTAGAATGGCAAATACAGCTTCTATACATATGCAGGTTTTTAACTTAATTTTTTGTACCAAAAATGGGCTTGGGCTCCCTATTCAATTTTTCGAGCCCTATATCTCGTCCTTTAGTTGAGGCCGCGGGCTGCTTTTGGTGTCATTCGGCTTTGCTTGTTGAGCTCTTACGAATAGCACATTTCGTCCATATTGTGTCTGGGATTTTAACAAAATTTTTCCAAAATTTTGAATTATTTGTTGCGGAAGGGTGCGTGTGATATCTTTTAAATAAAATTTCAGTCCTGTCAATTTATTTAAAAATTCCTTTTTTTCCAGAAAATGGGCCTTTTCGAAGTTTGTTTCCCAAAAATCGATACTTCAGGAGATTCTGATTATTCTGTCAAATTTACTGTTCAAGAGAATAAGCGACCTATAAAATTAAATATAAAAATGGAAATGAAGACAAGTGGAGATACTGATGCTGGTATTACTGCTAGAAGAACTGTATATTTAATTAAAATTTATAAAAAAGTTTTTTTAAAGAACATATTTGGCCGTGGAGAATGTGCAGAATTAAATTATTCTAAAGGAATTAAGGAACATGGAGGGTATAATTTTGGATTTACAGGTTTAAATTTAATGTTTTCGAGTTTTTTTAATATTTTGTTTTTGGTCCGATTCTTCGAAATAAATTATTTTAGGCTATATTTCCTATAAAAAAAGTTTTTTCTATTCTGTTTTGCCCAGGAGTTAAATGATTCCTGAGAGGTCCTAAATCCCGGGACTACATATAATTAATGGGAAATGGAGTCTAAATTCTGCAACAAATTATTTTAAGGATTTTGGAGAGTTTTAGACTGAATTTTGCTTAAAATTTTAGGAAGTTTAGTTTCCTAAATTATTTTATAAAATTCATTATAAATAATTTTAATTTTCTTCTTTAAGCTGTAAAACCATTTCTCGGCTGGGAAAACTATAATAATTTAAGTGCTCATTTATTCAAAAACACTGATTATTTTCGATGGAATAAATGTGATTCTGTAGAGAATGCAGCTGTTTTGCAATTAAATACTGGATTTTTATCTAATCGAATTATCTCTTCTTTGAGGCTAAATATGGTTATTTTTTGGATATTTTTTAGTTTTAAAGACATTTTAGGGATAAATGGCATGTAGGCAAAGTGTGGGGGGCCAAAATAGTTAATATCTTTTTTCCATGAAAATAGATTTTTATTTAACAAGGGAACATTTCGAACTTCTTTCTGAGGAAGATTCAGCGCTCCAAAAGTCGAAAACTTTGAAGCCCTATAAAATTGAGGGTCGGAGCCAAGAAAACAAGGTTTTTGACCATGCTCTACACGATGGTATAATTTTTATTTCAAGATTTTTGGTCACAGTTCGGAATGTTCCCTTGTAAGGGTTTCCCTTTTAAATTGTTAGGCCATTATATCAACCACATTTAGCATTTCCAATTTTTTTTTTAAATTTTTTTCAAAGATTTGGCGTCTCTTTCTTCCAAAAAACGAAACTCCATTTCCAATTCGTGAACATGCTGGCCATACAACTAAATTTTCTGTTGAACATTTAATTTATAAAGACACTAGAAATAGATTAATAATTCCAGAATTTGGGTCTTTATATAAATTAACTAATGAATTTGCTGGGTTAGTTGGCGATACTTCTTTTTTTAAATCAATTTTTGATTATCAGGTTTTTTTAATTTTTAGATTATAGGATATAAATTTTTAAAATTTATTTTCGGATTTTTAATTATAAAAATAGGCCAGGGTCCCATATTTAGAAAAAACTCATAACCCCGGGTAATATTTCGGTTTATGTGACGCATCTTTCGCATTTGTTTCGTCTTTCCTATAATTCCTCCAAAAGGCCAATTCCATTAAAAATCACGAAAAAAAAGCTTTAAAATTTTTTGTTTATTTAAATTTTAAAAGAGGAATTTTTGGCAGGAATTAAACAATTTTCATTAATATTCCCAAATTTTGAATTTTTTTTAAAGACATCCATCACAGACCCATTTTATGGTTTAATATTTTCTTTATCAACTCGATTTGCTTTTATAAAATCTTTGGGTCAAAGAGAATGTTTACATTTACTTGACAGAATTTATTTGGGTGGCCCCTATGATTTACGCGGATTTGAACAAAATTCAATTGGAATTCAAACAGAAAATTGTTCTCTTGGCGGTGTTGCTTCTTTTTCTAATGTTTTTCATATTTATGCGCCTTTAATACCTTCTGACACAGTAATTTTTTTAAATTAAAGATTTGGTTGTTTTCTGACTTTTTTTGGCTTGCATTTCTGTTAATTTTTAGTTTTCTTTACATTTTTAATTCTACTTTATTTTTGTTCTGATTATTTAAATTGTTTTGAGTTATCTTTCAGATCTGTGTTTCTAATTAAAATTTGATTATTACGCTTTCGATTTTTTTAGAAATACTAATTTATTGGTTTTGGTTTGTGTGTTGGTTCTGAATTTGTATTTAATAATTCTGATTTTTGGCTTGTCATTTCAATTTTAAATTCCGATCTTTTTTACTTTCTTCTGGTTTTTAACATTCTTCTGATTTTTCTAAAATTCTGATTTTTGAATTATTTCTTTCAGAATTCTGATATTTTTCTGATTTGAGTTTCTAATTTTTATTTTTCTTCAAATTTAATTTTTATTTTTGCAGGTATTTGCCCATTTATTTCTCGCTTCTGGTTCATTAAGTTTAAAACATTCAAATAATTTATTGACCGATCTCATAATGAAGCAAAGAATTTCAGTGGGGATTGGATTGGCAATTAATTTTTTTAATACTGCCCGACTTGAATTAAATTATGTTTTGCCTCTTTGTTATTTTCCTGGGGATAATTGTTCGTCTGGATTACAATTTGCTGCTGGAATTAATTTTTTGTGAAAATAAAGGAATTTTTTTAAAATTAGATTTTGAAATTTGTTTTGTTTTTAAACAAAAGAAAATATTTTTTTGTTATTCTTGTCAATCTTTTATTTTTATTAATTTATTAAAAAATTTTTTGAAATGAATGTCAGAAATTTAAAATTTGTTACTAGCAATCAAAACAAACTTAAAGAACTTAAAGCTTTGTTAGGAAGCAATTTCAATGTAAGATTCGAAAGAAATATTTTTTGGGGAGATTAAACTGAATGTGTTAGGTGAATTTAAGAAGAAAACTCCTCTCAAATCAGCTTTAAAAGGAAAAACACTATCCTCGGACATTCTCTTTTCCTTACAATTTCTTCCATAACGTGACGGTGTTTAGGGATGGTTTGACTTTTTGGGTGTTTTTTTTCTCGATTTTGTTTAAAATTATTCATTAGGTAGAACATATCGGACTTGACCTGCCCGAATTTCAAGGAGAACCTGACGAAATTGTTGCCAAAAAATGTGAATACGCAGTTAAACAAATTGAAGGGCCTGTACTTGTGGAGGATACTTGTTTGTGTTTTAATGCATTTGGAGGGTTACCTGGTAATTTTGGATGTTATTTTGACTTGAATTTTTTATTTTCATTTTAAGGGCCTTATATTAAATGGTTTCTTGAAAGATTGAAGCCGGAAGGATTGGTAAAGTTGTTAGGTAATTTTTAAATTTTTCTGGATTTTTCTAAATGATTTGTTGTGCTTGCCTGTTTGTTTTTTAGGTTTAGAGATTAATTTTTATTTAATCCATTACTTCAAACCAGACAAAAAGATTCTCTCAGGTTTTAAAAAATTCACATTTAAAGCTGGATTTGAAGACAAATCAGGCTATGCCCTCTGTACTTTTGCATATTGTAAAGGTGTAAATCAACAAATTTATACATTCCAAGGTTTGAAATTGCTTTTATAAAATTAATTATGGCTTTTTAGGCATGACAGAAGGAATAATAGTTGAACCTAGAGGAAGTCGTCAATTTGGTTGGGATCCTTGTTTTATGGTAGAAATGTAAAAGTGTTTTATTATTATTTTTTCAGCCAAATGGCTTTGGAAAAACATTTGCAGAAATGACATCAGAAGAAAAAAACAAAATATCTCATAGAGGAAAAGCTTTGGAAAAATTGAAAGAATTTTTGGAAAATGAGAAAATTTGAATATGTAGAAGAGACGATTAGAGGCAATGGGGGAATTGAAGGAAAGCAAATACTGCAAAGGAGGGTAGTGATGATATGGATTAAATAAAAATATTATTTTTTTGTTGATGTTTTTTGGTCTAAAAATCTTTTTGTTGTCTTTACTATACAGCAGGGGTGTGCCGAAAGTGATTTTAAAAGGCGAAAGTCGATTTAAAAAGCGAAAGGCGAAAATGCGAAAGTCAATTCAAAAAGCGAACGGCGAAAGGCGAAAGACGAAAGTCCAAAAAAGGCGAAAATAGGCGAAAGACGAAAGGCGAAATTTTTTATTCATAAGAAAAATTATAAATTTTTAAATTATGATGTAAAAAAAGCAATTTTTCGATATTTTCAGGGAGTAAACGTTTTCTTAAATTGCTAACAATTTGGCCTGCTGTTGAAAACAAACGTTCGCTCTCGCTAGACGTTGCTGGTGCAGAATATCTACTGCTACCATGCTGAATATCTACTGCTATCATTTCCATTATTGCCCTATTTACTTCAATTGTTTTTTCACCATCTTTAGACCACTGACCTGAAAAAATATTGACAAAACTTCACTTAATTTATTTACTTTTTGTTTTTAATGCAATTTCAATCCTAGGTTGCTTAGTAGTCTTTTCAGAAAACTGTAAATGAAGTTGTGGGTGTTTCATTTTTAAATGAAAAATCAAAGGTGTTGTTGGAGCTTTAGGTGGAAAATCTCTACTATAATTACAATTATCAGCAGAACAAAAAGCGACATTTGCTGTCTTTTTAAAGTAATTCCAGATTTTAGACATAATTATGATCTGAAAATAAAAATTAAAATTTCTTGGGGCAACACGACAATGCCTGATAATACGCCAATATTATTCTTTTCAACACCGTGGCTAAGATAATTATCCTTTTCAGCGCCGTCTCGAAATGTCATTTTTCCGCACATACCGTCATTAGGGGTGTATAAAAATTTCGCCTTTCGCCCAGAAAAGCGAACGGCGAAAGGCGAAAAAGCGAAAGTAAATTTAAAAAGCGAACGGCGAAAGACGAAAGTCCAAAAAAGGCGAAAATCGGCGAAAGGCGAAAGACGAAAGGCGAAACTCGCACACCCCTGCTATACAGGGTGTTTCAACTAAGAAATACTATTTGAAAAATTCATAACTTTCTTCTGCGTTGACAGATTTTAATGAAATTTGGTATACTTTATCTATATTTTATAGCATTTTTTCTGACATAAAAATTATGTCTAAATTCGAACCCTAACCCTGTATTTCAAATCCGTACTCAACCGTTCTCTTTTCTTTCTCTTTTCAGTGCGCGCTTTCTTCTTCATTTATTTTCCTGCGAGTGGAGAACGGTGGGGTATGATTCCGTGCACACGATTCCGTGCACACGTTTCCGTGCGAGATCAGTTCCGTGCACACGATTCCGTGCGAGATCAGTTCCGTGCACACGTTTCCGTGCGAGATCAGTTCCGTGCACACGTTTCCGTGCAGGCACGTTTCCGTGCACACGGTTCCGTGCCAGTTATATAAGGCACGTTTCCGTGCCAGGCATACAAAATAGGGATATTTTACCTATTTTACCCTTAAGATTGAAATTCTTGTTATGAAACTGATTTATTTTTTTATTTTTTTGTCGTTTTGATCAGTTTCTTTGTTTGTCTGTAATTTTTTCAACTAATCTTTTGAAAATTTGGGGGTTGACATTTTTTATTTTTTGTTTTCATTTTTGAAATTTTCAGTTAATCTTTTTGATTCAGCTTGATGAGTGCTTCAAGCGCGTAGTTTTTGAGGGAACGAAAGTGGTGACATCAACAAACTACTCCAATCAACTAGGTTTTCCAATTTTTTTAATATTTAATTTTGAAATTTTTCAAAAATTTTTTTTTTATTTTTAAGACCATTTTTGATACGGATTGTCAACAATCTGTTCGAGCTGAGTTGCTGCTGAAGTCCTTTGTGACGAGCTTGCCAAAAAATTTTGGAAGGTGGAGATGGAGTTTTAACAAAAACGTAACCCAAACGGCCCTCCTTAAGGCCACATATTTAATAAGTGAAACGAGACAATGATTTTTATTTATTTTTTGATAAATTTTAAGTAGTTGACTCGTTTTTTATTTAAAATTTTGTTAAAAAATTTTTTTATTTAAAAAATTTTGTTCCCTGAAGAAAAAAAAGTCGAGACCAAGACTTCCCCCTAAGCCAGAAAAAGCCCAAGAAAAGCCTAGAGTAAAGACTCGGCTACCTTTTAACATGTTTTTCAGATCGTAGAAAGTAAGAAAACCCAGAAAAATCTAAAAAACCCTGTTTTTCATGTATTTCCATAGTTGTGCACGGAAACGTGCCCTTTATAACGGGCACGGAAACGTGTGCACGGAATCGTGTCTTACCGAGTGGAGAAGAGTAGATACTGTATTGAAGTTGTAGTGTCTATCGCCTAGTGTTTACTTTAATGTCTATCGCCGCTTGCAAAAAAACAAAAGGAAGTAAGAAAACATGTGGTGAGCATAGAGAAAAGAGAGCGGTAGAGTACGAAATTATCTCGGGTTAGGGTTCGAATTTAGACATAATTTTTATGTCAGAAAAAATGCTATAAAATATAGATATAAAATACAAAATTTCATTAAAATCTATCGACGCACTAAAAAGTTATTGATTTTTCAAATAGTATTTCTTAGTTGAAACACCCTGTACAAGTATAAATCTATTTTCGAAAAAATCCATTCAAAAAATAGATTTCTTTTGAATGGATTAGAGCGCGAATTTTGTTTGACGGTTTATCGATATAAATCGATTTTGTATTATCTGTAAAAGTGAATGATGTTTTTTAATGTCCGCGTGGTATTTCGTAGAGACATCCGGGACTCTTGGTCTTGGATCTTGGAAAATTTTCGGTCTCGGACGTCTCTAGTGTTTCGGGTATAGCTGAACCTAGAGGCGTTCCTCTTTGTTGAACAACTTCTCCCGTTGGTGAAAGTTCTCCCGTTTTGCCTCTCACTACATGTAAATCAATACAGATTTGAAATTTTTCATTTCTATCATTTCATTAGAAATTGACATTTTTCGAGTCTAATATTCAGTTTACCTACCCAAAATTTTTGATGGTTATTTTCTAATCGTCTCCAGTCCTGAAGTTCGAACCCCCGAAAATATATTGTAGGGTTCTTTTTAGTCTAGATATTTTAAATTATTGATTGGTAGACACTTTTGAATTTAATTTACTATAAACATTGGCATAACATTATTTATTTTAGAGATAGTTTACAAAACAGAGAAGTAGAGTTTTTTCTTTGTGTGCTTCTTTTTTTTAATTTCATAATTTCTTTCGTTTCATTTTTGTAAACAACTAGGTAACTGCCCAACTTTCTGTTTTGTCATGGTTAGAGTTTTAAATCAATAATATTCGTCTTTGGTTTGGGGCATCCTACAACTTTATTCATAACAATTTGATTAATCTCTTATTTTTTACATTTTTTAGACTTCAAAAATTAGAAAAAATTTATTCCTACTCTTCTTTCTGACAATGCCATGATAATGTGATATGAAGGCAGTTAAGTTCTTGAAGTGTCAGCATCAGATTTGCACTGCTTGATGGATGAAATATGGATGGATGTGTATAAATGAAGTAGTCTGAAGGTTTTTCTTTTATTTTTTGGGTTTAGGTGAAGAATACTAGCCACCAGAAAAATAAGCAAAATGTGCTCATTCGACGTTTTGGATATAGTGTAGTTCACCGGAGGTAAAAGTTCGGGACGAGACATATGTCATTCGATTCGTCTCGGCGAACTGGGTCGAACGGTACCACTCCCGATTTCGGGAAATGATTCTGGACCGAGTTATAGGTCCCGAAAAATCGAAAAACCACAGGGGGGACCAAGCACTTTGGTGAAAATTCCGAAAATGCAAATTATAACTCATTCGAAAGAGCTCGTCGAGCTGAGTCGAATGACACCAAAATCAACGAAATCCGACTTGATTGGACCGAGATATAGACCCCTAAAAACCGAAGATCCAAAGGGGCGATTTTTGGAATAAAAAATTTTTTATACAAATAATACCTCATTCGATAATGCTCGACGAGCTGAGTCGAATGACACCAAATCACCGTTATTGAACAAGATTAGACAAAGTTATAACACAAAAAACCTAAACCTATGGAGCGAAGACGAGGCGCTTGTGCAAAACCCCGCGCTTCGCGCGGGGTTTTGCGGCACGCGCCTCGCGGGGAGTCTACTGGCGCTGGGTCTGGGCTTGTAACATGAACCTATTCCTATCTCACTTACTCTGGACATATTTGGGGCCTCCGTAGCGGCAAAAATCTCCACATATGTCATAGGTAAGGAGCTAAAATAAAAGATCATAACTTTGTCCAATCAAGTCAGATTTTGGTGTCATTCGACTCAGCTCGACGAGCTCTTTCTAATGAGGTATAATTTGCATTTTCGAATTTTTCACCACAAAAAGTGCTTGGTCCCCCCTTTGGTTTTTCGATTTGCCGGGACCTATAACTCGGTCCAGAATCATTTCCTGAAATTGGGAGTGGTACCGTTCGACTCAGCTCGCCGAGACGAATCGAATGACATATGTCTCGTCCCGAACTTTTACCTCCGGTGAACTACACTACAGCCGACGTTTTTGAGGTTTACCAGTAATTGGGGTTCTGAGTCAATTACGGGTTTGGAATGATTCGGGGATCATAGGATAATTAGGATACTCTAGCTATTGATGACTAATCTCATTTAGCTACTTGAGTGGTATAAAGTCCGTTACAAAAAATAAGAGTTCGCTAGTACACATAATAGATAAAATTACTGTGTCAAGGAGGAGTTATATCTTGAGCTTCATAATCCGTTTAGCAAATTCTGGGGTTAAAAATTCCATTTAATGTTACTGTGAAGGGGTCATGCCCAAATTTTTTAAAACAATAATTCATTACTACTATTAAATAACTACTAATACTATTTAAACAACCACTTTTACTAATTCTACGGCCACTTTTTGTTTTCTTTCTTGCTTAATTCTCTTTCCATTTATTTTTCTCATGATGGCTCATAGCTTAGGGTTGCATTTGGTCCATTTCTCTTTTCGCCTCGACTCATATTATAATAAAAGTGGTTGTCTGTTGAGTAAAATTGAAAAAGTGGCTGTGTGCTTGCGAATTGTAAAATAAAGTGGTTGTTTGCACAGGAAAGGGAATAGAAGAATTTATAGGAAAATAAATAATTCTCGACTTAGCAGATCTCAAGTCCTTCCGGGCTTCTTGGTGCCTTTTGATGTAAATTCTTATCATCCAATCAACATGTTTATGGTACAATCTGAAGACTCAAATGTTCTCTATTTTTTAACTGTTTTAAATCGATTTGTCATTATTCTAAAAGACGCTTCGGATAGATTAACGGATTAAGTAGGACAATACTTCGCGGATATGCTCTAGCTCGCGGAAAAGCTGAGGAAATGGCAACATCTAGGTGCAAATCCTATTGCATATGGGAAGATGTTGAATTTCCCGGCTGAAAAATGTTTAGCGGTTGGATCTCGATGAACGAGAAAAAAATTTGATACTAAATGTAGC